>JAEHOE010000321.1:0-37449 GCA_016858145.1 Edaphochlamys debaryana | reverse complement strand
CGGGGTAGCGGCTCACGCGGCTGCTCAGGCTCTCGTCGCACACGGCACCGACCACGCTGAGCTCACAGTCGGGTCCGTCTACGTTCTCCGGGGGGTGAACGGGGATGTTCGTTTGGAGGGTGACTACTTGATACGTCTAGTCACGGTCGCAGTGTTTGGTTCCTTCCCTTACCAGCCAACTTTCCCATTCGCTGAGTGGTTTTAACGGATGTATGTGCATAACATTGCAGGACGAGCTGGAGTTTCAGGCGGATGACTACGATTTCGAGGATGAGAGGTGCACCCTTGCGGTCGCTCTGCTCCACTTCTCAGACGCGTCATGGGCGCGGTGGTGCCCTTCTGCCTGCCACTCCGGCTGGCGGACTGGACGGAATCGTGGTGGTGACCCTGGAGAACAACATCCCCGTGTCCCTCTCACCCCTGACGGCTCTTCTCCTCACTCGCCTGGCCGCGCAAGTGACCGCCTTCCTTCAACGTCAGCGCTCCGCCGCGCTGGCGGACTCGGCGTCGTGCGGCTCCTTCTCGTTCTTCTGGGGCGTGCGGAAATCACGGCTGCCCGCTATCGGAGGCGTGCCGGCAGCTGTGGTCCCGGCTCCTGGAGTGATTCAAGGGTACCAAGTGCAGTCCAGCGCTCCTCCGAGTGGCGCCGGTGCCGCACAGGTTGCGACCGGCGCCGACGTCGCTGGCGGCCAGCACGGGCTGTTAGTCGGCGCTTCACAACCGCCTCACGCCTTCGCTTTCTCCGCAGACGCCTTCCGCTCTCGCGGCAGATGTTGGAGAGTCGGGCGAGGAGTCCGAGAGCGACGAGGAGCTGTCGGCCAGCGCGTCAGAGGAGGGCGAGACCAACGACGACGACGCTCCGGGCGTCGGCGTCGTTCAACCCCGTGACCCCGCCAACGTTCCCCGGCTTCTGCCTCCATGGAACGATCGAGCCGGCCCTGGCATGAACTGGTCCAAGCGTCTTCCACCCAATCTATTCGACTCCGCGACCGGCGAGTTTCTGCCACCGGCCTGGCTGACCGCTCCCTCCAAGACGCTCACCAAGAGGTTGATGAACGATTCCCGTCACTTGCAAGTCCTGCCGAGAAGGTCGGGAGCGTTCAGCCACACGGGACCCGAGGGCGCTGATCAGAGCATGCACGACGCGATTGGAGAGCTAACCACCGACGAGCTGCTCGCAATCTGCGCTTCCCACGCTTGTGTCGTCTGCGACCTTCGTGACGCACGTCTCGATGACCCTCTACACGGGTCACCAACTCGCGGGCACCGTTGCTGAGCTCATCCCTTGGCTCGCCATCTCCAGCCCCAGCCTCGCGCCACGACTCTTCGCGGACACGGCGCTGAGGCCGGAGGACCCCACCTTCTGCGAGGTGCGCATCTGGCCAATGTACATGATGCAGTTCGCTCGGACGGCAGCGGTGATGTCCGAGGCTCCCGCTGGGATCACGGTGCCGTTGCCGAGAAGGAGGGCGAGCGGTATTGGAGTTTGCAGCGTCACCCCGGCGATTCTACCCACTGCAAAGGCCATCGTCAACGGTCACATCCACTCCGCCGAGAAGGGCATGGTGGGCATCGCGACGTTGATCGGGGGTCGGTTGACCGTGGAGGGAGTCAAGGCGGCAGCGGGAGTGCGGGGCTCTGTCGCTGCTGCTTCCCGCGCGGCAGCGGGCCCCTCCACGTCCAGGGCGCCAGCTGCTGCGGCAAGTTCTGTGGATGCGACCCCGGTCCAGATCGTCTCGGTCTGCATGTGCTACAACTGCGTGGCGGAGCCCACCCTGAACATGATCATGTACAACATGCTGGAGAGCGGGTTCTTCAAGCGGCACCTGATTGACCCCAAGAATCGCGTCCAGCCACGCGTTCCGTGGTGCCTGCATTTTTTGCGCCTGGACAACATGCGCACGGCGTGGCGCGAACGGTACGGCGAGGCTGCAATGCCGGTGGAGGTGCCCGCCGGCGACTCGCGGCCGCCCATTCAGTCCGCGACGATCGACGTCCTCCCTCGGCCTGTTCTGGTGGGTGCCGGCGCGCCCTCCTTTGACGCTGCCCCCGGAGCCAGCGTAGAGGAGGCGCAGCAGGCTGACGAGATTCAACGCTTGTGGGAGCGCAAAATGGCAGAGCTCGACGTGCCTGAGCTGTCCGCTTGCGGGGGCGATTCCGACGCGTCAAAGCAGGCCGGCCGACGGGCGTGCGAGAAGCTCGCAGTGTACTACAACGACCGGATAGTCTTCCCCGATAAGGACGGCTATGCTTGGTTCCGCGCCACGGAGCTGATCGTGGCTGCCCACATCGAGACTTGCGCTCTACGGCCAGTGTTCGCACCTCTGCTCGGAAAGCGCACCAAGGTGTGGAAGCGCTTGGGGGACAAGGGCCCGCCTCCGGCCGTGGCGGTGTACATGATGGCGGCCGGAGCTCTGCCACTGCCATACAAGTGCTCGGACGATTTCGGCATGGCCATCGCGGAACTGCGGTCTGCTCTGGTTTGGCTCGGGGAGTTGGAGGACTTCCCTTCCGACATCACGGTGGCTGGTAAGCCGGAGGTGGAGGAGGACCCCGAGGAAGCCGTCGGGGCAAAGCCCAAGCGTCAGAAGCAGTCGGCGAAGAAGTCTCAGAAGAAGGTCCGCCGTTGATGAGAGTCTGACCGGGTAGCAGCCGGGACCCCGCGGGACGGGACAGGCCGAAACGGTGAGGCAGAGGGCGGCAGGAAGATCGCTAGCATTGGGGTTGTCTCAAGTGTAATGCATGTATGTTCGGTAGTCTGACATAGGCAGCGGTTGTGATGACGCAGGTCAGGTAGTTCTGTGCAGGATGACACGCGAAACGCTGCTGTTACGGCCCTATGGTGGCGCTAGGTTTACGGGGGGGGGGTGGGGGGGGTGAGAGCTGCAACAGGAGTGGAGACCGACGTGTGGGGTATTAGGCAGTAATTTTGACGTTCGTCGAACGGCACCGATGTGCAGACATCATATGCAGCGGTGCAAGCAACTTCGACTTCGCATAGATTAACAATCGTGGCGAACATGGTAGCAGCCACCGCCACGGTCATGAAAAAGTTGTGTCCCAATCCTGCTCGGGCCACCCCACTGACCTCGCGGGGGCCACCCACCCGGCCGAAATTTGCATCATCGGTAACCAATTGCCCGGTAGGCTCGAGGAATTCACCAGTCCAGCCATGAACCCCTGCGTGCACTACGGTCTGCCAGAGGCGATTCTTGCAGCCAACTGATCACGCCCTGGCGTCGATCACGATTGTGCCCTTCCAGTCGTCGACCCGCATGTCCACACCGACCCCGACAATTGTGGCGCGGTGAGCATCCAGGAGCGCCCACGACGGAACACTCCTGTTGCGCCATTCCGCCGATGGCGACGTGTACCAAGCAGCCACTAATGGCCGACAGATCTCCGCGATGGAAGAGGCATCTGTCCAATTGGCAACAAGGCGGAGCTTGGTGCCTCCGTCACTCCCGCTGTCGCGCCCCGACTCCATTGCAGTCCCGACCTCCACTTTTGCCACCGCCGAGCAGGCTTGCCAGGTCATCAGGAGCTCGGTGAAGAGATCAGCAACGAGCTTCTTTGACATCCGGTACGGCAGTCTTGAGAAGCACCCCTGGATGTGCCTGAACTCGCTGCTCGGCAATACTTGGATTCCGCCACGAGCGTGGCATTTGATGTATCTGCAGGAATTGAAACGGTCGGGCGTGTTGGCGATGGGCGGGGCGTAGCCAAAGACGGCCAAGGGTGACTTGCCTTCGATTTGCGTAGATCACCCCGTGCGGTGTGCAGAGTACCATAATCCCGCACATATCGAAGGAGAGGAGGAGATGGGAGCCGTTTGCGTATGTCCTCAGTTCGATTTGCACCTTGAGCCCAGTGTCTGTGCGGCGACCTCCTGTGGTTTTGCGCGAGGAATGGTCGCACCAAGTTGTGAGCGCCGGATGGTTGGGGCCACTCAGTTGTGTAATCCAAGTCTTTGTTGGGTGCTCTCGCAGGCCCACCTTGGGGGTCGTGAGTGTTGAGAGTCACTGTGACCGCGCACTCGGTGACCACCACTTGTGAGATGTCATACCCGTCGTAGAGGCGATGTAGGAAAGACTCGACGATCTTTGTTGCTGCACCTGCATTGACTGCTCCGAGAACGAAGAAGTCGGCATCGGAGCGATTGATGGGCTTGCGGCTGTGAGGCGGCCGAAGGGAGTTAGCGACCGCCCCTCCAGCGAGTACCAGTCCGTTGGGCCCCTTCACGTCTTTAGCGATCCACCCATGCACTAGCGCTTCCACGTTGGTTGCGTCTGCCCACATCATGACCTCTCCCATGTTCTCCAGCAGCCAGGAACCAGCGGCGACGTAATCGGGAGCCGCGGTGGACTGGTCAGCCACGCGGACGCGAGGAGTGGACTCGAACAGTATCGCGGAGAGGGTGCTGACGCCGCGTACCAGCGTCGAGGGGGGCATTGGCAGGGTGGTCTGGGTTCGTTGCAGGTCGTACCAGTGCAGCAAGCACCTGAAGCATTCATCACACGATATAGTCGAGAGGGTGCCAAAGAGTCATCACTCGGCAGCGACGTTTCGTACCTCTCCAGCATGTAGGACGCGCCCGCTCCTGGAGCCAGAAAGCGTAAACTGCGAGACACCCTCGCTGTCGTGGTCGGCGCTGACACGCTGCAGCCATCCGAGGTCAAACCTGCCCGACCAGGGAAGGGCTGCGTCCAGGGCTCTGAGGACCAGGCGCTCCTCATTCGGCGACCAGAGGGCGGCGTTGATCTTGAGGACGCTTTCTTCTGTCACCACGTGCTCCAGGGGTCCTTCCAGAATGCAGGGCCGACTCATGCAGTCCCGCAAGGGTCTCCATGACCGACGGCTCTGAAAGTAAATGTTTCAGAGTCTGAGCTAACAAACATTTGTCCGTGAGGTGCAGTCGTTGCGAATTGTCACCTTCTTACCGTCTGCTCTTTCGATGACATTGAGCAGGCCCATGACCCCGTCAAGTCCAGCCGACATAAGACGGGGTGTGCGCGTCGGGTGTAGCCGAGGGAGGCGGGCGCGTATTCGCCAACGAAGTCATCTACGGTCCGCAGGAAAGCATTGTGGGTGAGCGGGAATCTGTTCGAACGATTGACAGTGGGGCGACGCCGTTCTCACCGTCGGAACTCATCTGATTCCTGAACATCGTTTCGGTTTCGTCCTCATATCGCTCGCGCCAGTCCTTCATCGACCCTGCAAATGGAGGGAAAGTGTTCGGTCTGCGTTGCCGTCGATAGCTATGCTCCCTCTACACCCCGGTGGCACTCGCACCTTCGTCACGGTTCCGCGACGCTCCTGCCACGTTGGCAAGGTACTCCTGTACCTCTTCCAGCCTGCGGCGGTCGTGGTCGTTCATGGCAACCCACAAACCTTCCGGCAGCAGGACGCCTCCCTCCAACGCGGCAGTGTAGTTACTCATTTTAAAGCCGCCTGGCAACGAAGAGGGGGACCGCGCTTGTTGATGGCAGCCTTGATGGCAGAGCACGATGGCACGGTTGGCTCGCAACGTGGTCTCCCCACCTCCACCTCGGCCCTGACCATAACAGGTTGACTTACTGGGGGATAGAGGTCCTTCCAACGGCAAGTCGGAGAACACTAGGTCGTTGACGCGAGCGCGGCTTTCGGGAGTGTCGGCTGTCGAAAAGGCGGGCGCAAACCCCCCTGCAGGGAACACGTCTGCGAGGAAGAAACTCCCTAGTGACGAAACCACTCAACTTGAGAATGGCAGGGGACGCGAATGAGACTTACGGGGAAGGGTCTCCTGGCATACACGCCGCAGCCAATTCGCCATGTCGGGAACCGGCTTTGTGCTAGTGGGTAATGTCAAGCCAGAGGCCCGCGTCTTGTGTAGTGGTTGCTTAGAATGCTGCGATTGTCTGGAAAGTTTGTCGGCGCGGACTAAAAGGCCCGGAGTCCAGCCGGTCCCCTCACCCTGAAGCCCTGACAATCACAACGACACCACTCGAAATTGTGCTTGCTCTGCTACAAAAACCACCGTGGTCTGTAACCGAGCGCCACTGCGGACGTTTGAATGCAGCGGTGGCACGAGCACAAGGAAGCTAGACATGAGCCTCATCTCTCCGCTGAGTATTAGCTCAGATTCCGTCAAGCACTTGTTCAGAAAAGCAGCAAAGGATCGGCAGGACGCGGGCGAGGACTCGCCAGTCGCGGCTGCTCTCGGGAGCGCAGCGGCCCAGGGGTACTTCACTCGTGAGTCTGATGATGCTGCCGATCGCCCGGCAACCATCCACTGCAATTTCGTGCCTCGCCCTTGGCAGGCCTCGTGCATGACCGCACAACAGCGAACCAGGCTGCACCAAGGGCCCGGACATACGAGCTCCAGGACGAGATCAATGAACTCCTACTGGGAACGGTGAGAGTGCGGAGCCGAGGGTGACAGGTCCCACGCCTACAATTGCGACAGATTCCGCCTCTTTGCAGGTCGTGGACTTCTATAAAGACGCGGGCACGACAATGGTGACGCCACTCGTCCACGTGGCGCCCCAGCCGCTCAACCCCAACGACGTGACATCGGCGCCGTTGAGGGTTGCCGACCTCACCGACCCCGGTGCCGTGTTCGACGGTGGAGACGGGACCCTCGTGTGCGACTTTTTGGGCATCATCTGTCTGTCGGACGAGTTCAAGAACGCCAGCAGCCTGGAACGCGTGCACATGGTGCGGGAGACGCCCCTGCGGGACCTGCTGATGCCGGTCTCGAACAAACCAGAGACCGCGGGCGGCGAGGAGAGTTGGAGGTGCGTCCCCGCTCCGTCTGCGGCATCGGAAGCGCCCGCAAGCGGAGAGAGCGCCTGCAGCATGCCGCCACCCTCCGCCCCGGGGGTGGCCGAGATGGCGCTGGCGGTGCCGGTGGGTGTTGGCAAAGTTGGGCCTTGCATAGGGGTGTTTCCTGACACAATGGGCCGTGGGGAAAAGGCTGGGTACTCAAGCGCAAGCCCGCGACATCTCTCAGGAAGGCAGCGTGACTCGTTGTCCTTACTCGCCGTCCTCGCTTCTCACGCCCCTGCGGTTATCGCACCCCGTTGAACGTTCGCAGATACTGGTCAAGGTCACCGACGACGCGACGATCTACCAGACGCCGGTGGCCATCGTCAGCGCCGCCCGGTCCTCGGTCCGCAAGGTCCGGTTCGAGTTCTGGCCGAGCAGCGATGTGAGCTTCCTCGGACTCGCGGAATTCTGGGACCTGGGTGACGGCCTCGTCAAGATCCGGCCAGTGCGCAAGTGGGTTTTTGACGTGATGCGGTCCTGCTGGTTGGTCCAAGACGGTGGGCCGGTGTACAACATCAAGGCGTTCGCGACGAAATGGCGGCGAGTCCGGCCGCAGGTCGGCCGGCTGCCTTCCAACCTCGGAATCGCGCTCGACACTGGGGGCCGGGCGGCTGGGGGGCGCACCTACGCCGCGAGCAGAGCCAAGGGCGCGGCCGCTGGCGCAGGCCGGAACATCGGCTCCGGTGCGGGCGAGGGTGGCGGCAGCGGCGAGCGGACGAGGAAGCCGTCATCCAAGGTGCGAGGAGTAACGTAAAGTAGAGTAAAGTAAAGGAGAAATTGGCCGTTTGCACGCTTCCCGTAAACTATGGTCGCGGCCGTGCTCTGTCCAACCGTCGATCGCCCCTGCATGGCCTTGTGCAGCCCTGCAGGCCAGCATCTAACAAGCGGCGCCGCGGGGAGGGCGGCGGGGACGACGACGACAGTGACTACAGCGCAGGGAAGGTAGGTTCGCCGATCGATGGTCGTTGGAGAGTCAGCGCCATTGTTCGTCGAGCGTACTTGAGCGTCCGGCTAACAAGCCTCCTCTTCGACATTGGATCCCTTCCCTCAGGACGGCGGCCCGTCAGCTGGCGGAAAGGGCGCGGGTCGCGGCGTGGTCCACGGCGGAGAGCGGGGGAACGCTGGGAAGCAGGGCGGCGGCGCAACTCCCCGGGCAGGTGGAGGCAGGCCATCGCGCGCCAAGGGCGGAGCGAGAACCGACGCAGCCCACGACGAGGTGCGCACGGCGGGAGCCATACGTCTGGTCTGGATCACACGGCGGCGATTCTACTTATGGTTCGGCCCCTAACAGCAGCGCTGTTTTCTCGCTGCTGATGAACGCCTTCGCAATCAATGAAACGCAGGGCGAGAGTCAGGAGGGTGGTCTGACCTCCAGCGCGAGCGCGCCGCGCGCGGCGACGTTGGCCTCGATGTACAAGCGAGGGAGCAGCATGACCGTCCTGCCGTGGTCTGTCGCGCTGGACGGACCGGCGCCTCTCCAGCTGCCGACGCTCACGGCCGCGCTGGCCCTGCAGCGGGTGGCTGCCGTCGTGGCGAACAGCGCCACAGCGGGCTCGTCGTGCGCCGCGAGAACAGCTCCGGCGAGGGCGCAACGTTCTCGGTCCCACCTGATGGCAAGGTCATGACGGTGAGCGCCGAGCGGGGGAGCATCTGGGAGCGGGAGCCCAGGTCCGTTCCCATCATGACGGCAGCGCAGCTGGAGCACCTCATCCGCCTTTCACGCGGGGCGCGATGGCTAGCCGACGACAGCCCAGGTAGCGTTGCTGTGCGTGGAGCCATCGCGGAGCAAGCCCGGTCGGAGGTGGGCATGCTGTCCGCAGCCTCGCACCTGATAAAGGGCGGGCTGGTGGCAGCGCACGAGCAATTCCCGGGGCTAGCGTTTTCGGTAGTGGGCGGGCTCCCGACGTACAGACAGAGTCAGAGAACATCGCGGCCAGCGACGGTAGTGTCGTGCCTGTGCCCGGCATGTGCCACCGACCGTGAGGCAGCAGCGACGTTGTATGCCATTGACGCTGATGACGGAATCCACGCCGCCTATTCCTTCGGCGCGCGACACGCTGTCGTGGGCCGGGGGCCGCGCGACTCGTTCGACCTCTTCACGCTGTACCCGCGCCTGGACGCCGGCCCTTGCGCAGGCGAGGGTGGCGACAGCGTGTTGAGCCGCGCGCAATCGGTCGCGGGTTCGAAGGCGCACCGGGCGCTGATCTCGTCGTCAGCGCTGGCGTGCTCTAAGCTGCTGCCCTGCCGAGTAATTGGCGGAGCGCGTGGCGCTGACGAGCCCCGGTGGACCCCGGCGGTGGTCGGCGTGGTGCTGGCGCTTGCAGAATCCCCGCGCATCGCGCAGACGCTGGGGAGTTGCGTGGTGAATGGCCGGAGTGTCTTTGGGGAGCAGGACCGCCACGGCTTTCCCCTCGCCGCCCAGCTCACCCTCAGCGCGATGGGCTACAAGACGCCGCTGCCGCTTGTGGCGGCGTTGGAGGCTCTGGATTTGTGGTGCAACGACGAGGCGCTGACAAGCGAGCCCTCCAGCAGCGGCCCGAGTGCCAGTGGCGATGAGGACAGTGGCGACAGTGACTTCATATCGGAGGAGGATGGAGAGGACGAGAGCAGTATGAGCGGCTCGGAGGCGGAGGAGACGGAATCAGTTAGCGGGGATTCAAGTGAGTGGCGCACGGGAACGGAGGAGGATGAGGACTGATGTCGTGAGCGACTGAGCCTCGCGAGGGAGGAGGGCGTATGTTGGTGTTGTTCTGAACACACTGGAGCCGCAGGGTAACAAGTTGACGGCGAAACTGGAGAGTTTGGGACTAGTGCGTCGATATGGGATGGGCTAAGGCTTGCGTGACTTAAGGGAGGGTCCTCCAAGCGATCCGTCCGTACAACATTGTTCAGCCTGTAAACGACTACTGCAGTGCTTCCTTCATTCGCTTCCCTCTACCGACTGTTCAGACGACCGCTTTCGTTAGCTCCCGACCATTGAGGCCACGAGCAGACAGCATGGTGCTGCAAATCCGCGTCTGGCCCGACATCCGAGGCGCCTTGCAACAGGTGCATAGTGCCATTCATCGGGGTCTTAAAAACATGTTGAGCGGGGGAAACCCCACCGCAGACCAGCTCGCTGAGCTGAGCATCTACAGTGAGTCCCTGCAGCGTTGGCATTTTCCAGCCCTGCAGAACTGCATGTACCATTGCTCACGCACCTAGTTTTGTCGCGCGCAGAAGCCGTAGAGATTGTGGACACCGGAAAGCTGCACCACAGCATGGACGCTGGCCACTGTGGGTCCTTCAAGCAGGTAAACGCTCTCAGAATAGAAAGCTTTCGGACGGCCGCGATAAGGGGCCCCAGAGTTAAACGCAATGCCCTACTAGGTGGACAACATGCTCAAGTCCACGAGCAAACTGCTGGCGCGTCCGGAGGTGATCGTGGGAAACGCCCTCACTGTCGCTACCCAGAGGGGCGGCTTCATGTCCATCTCCGGGGACCCGCCCGTGGGGGACGTCGTGTGTGACACAAGAGCCACGACCAGCCTCGCTGCCTGTGTGATCACACTGGGGTGCAAGCCCCTGGAGATGCGCAACATGACCCCCGAGTGCACGCTTGTCCTGTCCAAGCGGAAGGACCCGCCTTCCGCCGAGATTCTGTACTGCATGCCGGTGAGACTAATTCTTCTCAACACTGTGGGGCCGGGTACGTGGTCCACATCCACATTGCAATGACGGTGTCACGTTTGCTATCACTTTGCCACGCAGCAGACTATCTACCTGGACGGGCGAGCGTACTTGCCCGGGTTGGTGCTTTCATACGACGAGGCTTTCACGACATCCTTCGGGGCGACCGTCGAGGCCATCCTGCTCGAGACGGTTGATCTCCTGGGCCTGGTGATGGTTGATCAAAGCAACCCTCTAGCGATCAGTGTTGGGGAGCTCACCGCCTGCGAGCTGTACCGTCTCGCGATGGTTGCTCGGGACGCGGGGGTCATGGCGGACCCTGACTGGGACAAGGACTCGCGCTGGTTCGGTGGAGACCCTTCCATCATCCGCTCGGGGGAGGGTGGGGTGTTCCAAACCTTCTACGGCGTGAGGCGCCAGCTGTTGGCTGGGCCCCCTCCGCCTGCCGGGGTTCCGCCGGTCGCGTCCGGAGGACCCGCGAGCCGCCCGCAGTCGGCCAACACCGCACAGCCCGCGCCTGGTGCTGGAATGGACGCGATGGGGGCGTCGGGCGCCGGCGGGTCTGGACCCGGACCGTCAGGAGCCGGAAAGGTGGGCGTCAGCCCAGCAGACGGTGCCGCAACCAAGCGTGCAGCCGACAGCGAGCTCGCGCCAGACGGAGGGCGGCAAGCGTCGCGGCTGAGGTGGACGATCGAGGAGTGCTTCGAGCAACACCGACTGCAGGTGGCGGCAACGGCAGCGGCAGCACGGGCGGGAGCCACTTACGATGAGGATGATGTCATTCACCTCACCCAATCCACGCAATCCACACAGTGATGGGTGGGGGATCGTGCCACCACCCCTGCAGCGCATGTGGGCGAGAAGTCTGGGGACGAAGAGTGGACCGTTGAGCAGAGACGTGAAAGGGCAGTGGTGAAGTGATCGTTGGCGTGTTGTTTGTGTGGGTTCGACTTGGACTCATGAAGATTGGTTATGCAAGGAAACCGCGACCGAGGCTGGGGCGCAGCATTCATTTCGGTAGGGGACGGACTTAACGTCGAGGCAGGACCAGTGAGTCTTGACGCTGAGGCCTTTGGTAGCGATGTGGCCTTGAGGTTTGAGGCTGGCCGACTGTTGGGTCGTCGCTTCGAAATAAGCGAAGCCGGGGGCTACGAGCCGCGCATGCCCAGCATGCTGGGTTAGGCGTTCTACCTTCAGTGAACGCCCAAGCATCTGTAAGCTGCGGCCCTGGCACCGCTGCCGTCGTCTGGCACCACGCCAGTTGAGGTCGGTTGAAGTCGCCTGGGCCGTACCGCCAGCTGGGACGAATCCCGGGCCGCTTCTATGAAACAGGCCACTGCGCAATTCTCACATACATCACGCTCTACATACAGCCGCGGTGGATAGCACACGGGCAGCGACCGGTGGCAAGGGCGAGCCTGCATACCCTCGAAATGGCCGCCACTAACTCTTACCTCGGGCGACACGACGTGCCGACATTTACTGACGCTCTGGGCGTCGTGCTGAAACGGGGAATGCTATCCTCGAGCCTTAAAAAACTGAGGCTAGTAAGCAGCGAGGTTCGCGGATGCGTCGACCTCAACACCGAGTCGGTGTTCCTCAAGTCCCGCACTGGGCTCAACAATGCCCGGACCGACATAGCACCTGGAAAGGGCGGTGGACATCAAGTCGGCCGCCTGCTCGCCGCCTTGGAACGACTGAGGTGTATCACGCTGCACGCGGCCGACCCCGCGGACGACCCCACGCAACTCAGCGACCTCTTGCAGAACATCTGTGAGTCAACCACGAGAGGGGCGGAAGTCTCGCACGTACGGATTGTGGGCTCGTCAATGCACTACAACGCCCACCCCATCGCGCCGCAAGACCTCGCCACGGTGGCCGAGACGTTCCCAAACGTGACCGCCTTCACGCTGGAGACCGACCTCCGGAAAGGGGTGGATGGACCGGACTACAGCGTCCTGCACGATGCCCGTGCTCTGGGGTGCGCGGCTGAACAGCCTGACGCTTCCCAGCATGGACAGCCTGCAGGCCCTCACAGGCTGCAGCCTGCCCTGCGTGACCACGCTCATCGTCGGCTCTCGAGACTGCAAGTGCTGTCCCAGGCTCGTGGAGAACCTCCACACCGCTCTTGCCTGCTTCCCAGCACTGCAAACTCTGGAGGTCAACGGCCGCGACACGTTCATCTACGCCCCCGACCCAGCGAGCGTCGCGGGTTTGGCGGCGAGCTTGTGTGTGCACGCGCCGGCTGCTGCCCCGCAGCTGACGCGGCTTCAAGTCGGCGACAACGTGGAGGTGGTCTGGAGCCTGCCTGACCAGACGCAACTGGAAGGGCGACGTCTCACAAACGTTCACACGATGCTGGTGCACCTGGACCACACCAACCAACACCTGTGGTGCGCCCTTGCGTCGCTGGTGGAGGCCTCCGCTCAAGCTCACCCGGCGTCGCTAGCGCCCACGTTCCGCATCAGCCACGCGCACGTTAGCGGAACAGACATTCGGCAGGGGCTTGTCGATGTCGCAAGAGTCCTGAAGCTCTGCCGGTACGTGGGGACGCAGAACATCACGGTGCACCGACCTCGCCGCGACCACGTCGTCGCCATGATGGGCGTCCTGGGAGTGCCCACCACCCTCACGTGGTTTCCGTACGCGGGGTACCACCGGTACCACCACGATCTGGAGGCGATGAAGTCATCGGCATGGGCCACACGTTTGCCTGCGGCCGCTGAGGCAGCATACGAGCGTGTGTGCCGCGCCGCCCGAGCAAGACTCAGGGACACCCGCCGCGGGGCCTTCACGGTGGCGGACGCCCGCACCATCATCATAGTCAGCACGACCTCCTTCGCCCTCCATCTGCGCGACGCCATTTCCACGCTTGACCTCTCAATCATCACACCACCGTGGAGTGGGCAGCCGAGCTCTTTGCCCACGCGCTCGTCATCAACGCGCCGGCCGATGGGGACGGCCTGCGCGTGTATGTCGTGCAGTGTGGGACGCGCATGGCGGCAGCTCTGCTGCTGCAGGAATTTTACCACCAAGACAGTGACCGAAGAAGCGGGAACCGCTTCCTGGCAAGCGACCAGGAGTGGAACGTCATCGTGGAAGAGGTGGGGCCCTACGCATCAACCAAACTCGACGGGAACAGTCATTCCTCTAGGACTTGCAGGCCCCGACGCTACATAATGGCTACCGTGCGTTACGTGCAGGCACTCAAGGAGGCAGGCCCCGGCTGCAGTGGGAACGACTTCCTCTTCATCATCGAGCGCACTCAGCGCATGTACAGCTTGCACCCCGACGTTTGATAGGGATGGGCGTGGGGCAGTGGGGGTCGAGGGCCGGAACAACGGGGTCGGGGGGGCGACGTGTGAATGAGCTTGCGGCAGTAAGCAGTCGCCGCGATGTAGCTGTTTTGATTGGAGGAGGGGGGGGTGCCATATGATTGAGGCGCGAGCAACGCTGTGTTTTAATGTGCTGTGACGAAGGGGGCGCCGGGGGCGGGGGGAAAGAGCTGGGGGTAGAGGCCACAGGGGAGGCTCATCGCGCCCTCCCACGACGCGCACGGCGCAATTGGGCGACAACCACACCGTGGGAAAAAACTTCCACAATTCCACGAGATGTAACAGAACGGCTCGGACGCTAACTTCCGCTGCACAACATATTCAGAACAATGCTTGAGGGTGAAATTGCCACTGACGCTACGGCCCGCTCCGCGCACTGACGTAGCAGCTGCAATGGAGCTCGAGGAAGCCATGGAGCCTTCCTTCCATACGCCTGAAGAGTCGGCCAAACTGCTGCAGACTATCTTGCGTTGGCAGCTGAAGAAGGGCGCGGCTCGCTTAGACCCATGCGACAAGCACGCGATCCGGCTGGCGTGCACCCCTGGTCGCCTCCCCTCGCCGACCAGCTCCAATCCACACAGCGAAGGCTGCTGGGAAATTCGAGAGTGATCGTGAACTTGAACCTGGCTCTCGGAAGCACGCGCGCGGCGCGGCTGTGTGATGACTCCTGTGAATTCCGGGAGTTGCTCGCCTTCAATCGAGGGACGAGGTGTCCGCAGGCCTGGCATGTTGAAACGCTAGTGCTATATCGTGTATGACTGGCTCCTCGCTTGGGGAAGCCAGAGTGACGAGGCCTCGAGTGGGGGGGCTTCGCGAGGGCTGCAGTGACCCTCGGGAGTATAGGCCGCCTACAGATTTCGCTAAGTTATGCAAGCCAGTGCACTTGGGAGGCCTTGGAGTGGGTTCTTGGCTCGGGGATTCATGCTCGAGGGTAAGCCTCTCGCAGGGCTCAGCGGAAACAGCCTCGCATTGTGGTGCCCCTATATGCTCGCATGTTCTTCTGAGAACGTTGTGGTGAAAGGCGTCACAAGGCTGATGTCGCTGAGTACATTCTGTCGTTAGCGCAGTACAAGTTGGGCATCCGGGGGCCCGACGAGGCGACAGCAGCAAGCGGATGTTTCTCAGCACACACCTTCCAATCGAGTGCGCCAAGAGTCTCGATGTGCACCTGGCATGCGAGGCGCTGTCGAGTCGAAAGCCAGTCGAAAGCCGGAGCGAGCTTCCGGCTGGGTGGTGGGGCCGACCGTGCCCAATTATGCAGCTGTTGCGCCGCCGGCACCGCCAGCTGCTGTGCCGGCGCTAAGGCAGCCGCGCACAGAGCTTTATCGGAGACCTTTGTGGGATACAAAGGAGCCAGGGGCCCCTCCCCGTGCCCCTCACTGTAACAGGAGTGCAGGAGCCTCCTGCACTGTAAGAGGGGATAAGGCGTGACGGAGGGGAGGCAGGTACCCGGTAAGGGGACTAGGGGAGCCACCAGGCAGGGGAGCTCCGCTCTGAGGGTCTTGGCTGTGTGCTAAGGCCTGGGCGTGCCTTGGAGTTGGAGGGGAGCTCCGCCAGCGTGAATCGACCAACTGACGGCTGAGTGCTGGAGGCTATCCCGCAGTCCTCGGTGGCTACAGTGAGGAACCCCCGCGGGGTCAAAGCAACGTGCAGCTAGCCGGGTCTGGCCCACCAGCCGGTATGCGACGAGTTACGCAACGAGTAAAGCAGTCCCGCTCAGGAGACCAGCACTTCACGCGCATGTTACCCCAGCGGGATGCACGCAGCTGGACGCCGTGGCTTCGCAGCCAACCTCACGGGCTTGCCTCCTGCAAGGTGCAAGCAGTGCACCCTGCTTCCATTGCCCCCAAGCCCTTTCCTTCTGACGCTCCGAGCAGCTCCTGCTTGTCGACCCGTCTCAACTCATGCTCCATCCACAAACGTATCCGCGACGGTCTCCTTACAACAGGACGCATGCCCCCCCTCATGTTCCCAGGTCAACATTTGTGGAGCTCTCCATCACTGGATTCACTGCCTGTGCCAGGGGGCTATCGGTAGAGCGAAGCATAGCACAGGCGTGGGACCCTGTCCCATCACGGGATGTAAGGAGCTAGGGTTCGAGGCCTCCTGTACCACCCCACATTGCCTAGACCCCACTAGGTAACCGCTCTGGACCCGATTACGTTGAGGCCTCGCGTACCCTTACAGTCCCTAGGCTAGGCAGCTCCGGGCACGGTCCTTTAGCATTTGCAGCGGCCAAGCGGCTGGGCGCCTCACGCCGGGCCCAGGATGCGGTGCACCCGCAGGCGCCCCCGCACGCCCGCGTCCTCCATCACCGGCACCGCGTGGAACACCGCCCGCGCCCCGCCCCCGCCCAGCCCGCTCTCCCCCTCCGCGCCCGGGCCCGCCCCCGGCAGTGCCTCCACGCGCAGGCCCCTCTCCCCTGCGGTGGCCAGGAAGAGCTGCAGCGTGGCGGGGTTGCGCAGCAGCGAGGCCAGGAGCACCTCGCGGGGCCGGGGCTGGGACGGGGCGCCCGCTCCAGCTGCGCTTGAGCACGGGCCTTGCCCCTCTTGGCCTGGAGGGCCGGGTGCAGAGGAGAGAGCAGAGGGTGGAGGGGCTCGTGGACGCACGGAAGGTATCCAGCAGCCCCCCCCCCCTCTCCCAGGACAGCATCAGCAGGTGAGGCACACAGGCACCAGGCGGTAGCCCTATCCACAGCCGTACAGGAGACGAGGTGTGACTGCAAACGGCGCAGTCCTTACCACTGGATTGCTCTTCGGATAACGGCTGCGCCGGCTGTGTGAGCAGCCTCTCCAGCAGCCCCACGAACACGGGCACCGCCTCTGCGGGGTGTGTGGGTGCAGGTGCGCAAGGGTCGATGTGGGTACCGTCCAGCGCAACACAAGAAAGCCCATGGTCTGAAGCTCAACCTTTCATGCGCACCGGTCCCTGCCTGTCTCAGGGCACCGCAGGCACCGTCAGGGACCAACTCGAAGCGAAGGCAGCGGCGATCTTGAGAGGAAGGTCAGGTAGGAAGACCCAGCAGCTGCCATGGCACGGCAAGGCCCTTGCCGGCGATTGAGGCTCCCACCATTTCCCCACCCCTGCTCCCTACCAGGGTCGTACAGCACATCAGAGGCGAGCACCAGGTCGTACGGCAGCCCCCCTGGTGGCAGGGGCTCCTGCCAGGACAGCTGGCACACGCACACGCCCTGCGTGGAGCGGACGAGGCGCACCCCGGTCAGGGTCTCGGCCGGGCCCAGCGCTCCCCCTCCCCCGGCACAGCCGCCCTGCCCCCCCGCCCCCACCTCTGCGTGCCCCGCCAGCTCCTGCGCGCCCCCGCACTCCCGCACGGGGCCGTCCAGGTTGAGGCGCAGGTTGGCGGCGCAGTTGGCCACCGCCTGCGCGCTGCCGTCGGTGGCCGCCACCGCCGCAGCGCCCAGGCGGGCAGCCACCGCCGCCACCAGGCCGCAGCCGCAGCCCAGCTCCAGCACGCGCCGGCCTGGGGGCGGGGGGGCACAAGGTGGGGGGAGGGGGGCTTGTTGCGCTGAGCAGAGCGGAGCGAGTTGTGCGCCGTCAAGCTGCTCGGGCAAGCGTAAGCCGCATCGCACCAAGCCAGAGGCAGGGCCGGTACCTCGCTGAGCACCGAGCACCATGCGTGCCTCATTCACCCCCGGCGGTTACTGCCGTATGCAGTCCCCTTCCAGCCATCAGCGGGCCGGCCCCGTTCGGCCTTCCCTCCCCAGGGAATGCCCCTCCCCTGCGCTCACCCCGCACCAGCTCGGGGCTCCCCAGCAGCCGCTCCGCCAGCTCGAAGGCCGCCTCCCACTCGTGGCAGCCCGTGCTGCCCGCCAGCATGTTGCTGCTCAGCCGCAGGCTCAGCAGCCCGCAGGGGGGGCCGCTGGGGGGGTCAGCCGCGTCGCCGGCTTCAGGGCTGCGGCGGGAGGAGCCGTGACGGACACATGTCGAGAGCGCAGTGACGTGCTGGCGCTCAGTCTACACGGACTAAAAGGCCAGGGGATCATGGGCTCAAGTTGGGCATCCCCTTGACCGGATGGTGTTGCCGCCTGGGGCAGCTAGGCCTTTCCTACGCGCTCCCCCTCAGCCGCTGCTGCCCGTGCGCCTGCCCCAGCGGCACGTGGCTTCCCGGGCTGACCCCTCTCACCGGGTCGGCCCCGGCTCCAGCCCCAGCGCCCCGCCGGGCCCCCGCTGCCCAGCGAGGCCCCGGGCAACACGAGCTGCGTGGCGCTCGCACACCTCCGGCGGCAGCGGAGAGGGCAGGGACGCCGAGGGGCCCTGCGCGCTGGGGGCATCGTCTGGGTCCGGTGCGGGGCCGTAGGCAAAGGTCTTGTACAGGAAGCCCTGGGGTGGGGAGAGGGTGGGGCGGGGAATGGCGCAGGGCGCAAGAAGCTGCGGAAGCAGTGTGGAAGACAAACTGGGCCAGGCCTCTTCATGTGCTCCCTCCCCGTTCCTTCGTCTTGCCTCACCTCCTCCGCTTCGTCCCCCGCTGCCTCCGCCAGCGTTTCCGCGTACCCCTCCGCCAGCGAATCCGCCAACGCCAGGCGCCGCCCCTCCACCTCCGCCAGCAGCCGCTTCAGCAGACTGCGCCGGTACGGCCTGCGGGAAGCGGCGCACGGAGGCAGGCATTCGAGTCTGGGCGCTCGGGCAGCGGGGAGCCGGGACGCAGCGGGCCGCGACCGCGCACGCACTGGGGCCGCCCCAGCACCTCCAGTGTCCAGTCCCGTAGGGCCTTGGCATCAAGGGCTGTACCCGCCCTCCTTCGACCACTCCCCTCCTTCGGGTCCCTCCTACAGCCCGAGCGCACCTCGGCAGGCCCAGCAGCCGCAGCAGGGGGTCGCTCGCCAGCAGCTCCAGGAGGGCCGCCTGCCCGGCTTCGCTCAGCCAACCGCAGGATGATGCCCCGTCCGCCTCGGGGTCCGGCTCTCCCGGGTCAGCGGGGGAGTCCTGGGGCTCGGGAGGCGGTGGTAGGCGCAGGAGGCATTCCAGCACCTGCCGGGCGTGGGGAAGGGGGAGTGTGCCGGGTGGCCGCCGTTGCGGGAGCCGTCGGGCGGCGCCGTGCCCGCGCGAGGTGTCGGCACGCACCTTTGCCGCCGGGGCTGCGACGCGCAGCAAGCATAACAGCCTCCAATGCAGCGCGTCTGCCGCCTCGGCCATGGCGAGGGGCCGCGCGGCTGTGCGCGCGAGCAATGCAAGCCGGGAGTGCGATCAGGCGTGCCGCCCCGAAGCGTGTATGCTCGCGTTCACATATACACAGTGCACAGTATGTAAGTACATACTGGCTGTTAGCGTAGAGCCCGCGAGCTTTGTACTGGAATAGCAGAAAGCCCAATACAGCACTTGCGCCATGCAGTCGGTCGCTTTCTCGGCTCTGTGTGCAAGAAGTTGTAGCGAGCTTGCGTCGACAGTACTATGGAGAAGCTGCGGGCTGCGGCTCAGCGCTGATGGCTGGCCATCTCTCGGCCCCACCTGCCAACCCAGCACCAGCGGGCGTACCACTGCTGACATGAGCATCTTCCGGGACAGGAGGTTGTTCTCGGCCGCAGCAGACAAAGGGAGTGCACGACCGTCACCCCAGGTCGGCACGGATGGCGACCCCAGCCTTGCCAGTGGGGTGTGCTGAATCCCGCCCTGTGCCAGGCTCGCCAGTTGTACTGGGCAGGCACCTCACAGCTGCAATCTCCCCGATGTCCCCCCCTCCCGGCCACCCCACAGACTCGGGACCCCTCCACGCAGGCTGTCAAGGCCGTAGCCCGGCAGCCCGCCGCCTCGGGGCAAGGGCCGGCCAGCACCGCGGGGGCCCCGGGGTCCTCAGGGGACGGGGGCTCCCCGCGGCCCTTCTACGCGGGCCTGCGCTCGCGCTACCCCGACGCGGACGCCATCCCCGAGGCTCTGGTGCAGCGCCTGCGCAACAGCCTGTTTGGCCGCCCCGTGCGCCCGCGCGAGGCCACGGGCCGCCGCGCGCTGGCCCGGCCGCTGCAGGGCGCGCAGCTGGCCGACTACTACTTCCTGCCGCCGCGGGAGGTGCCGGGCTTCCACAGCGAGGAGCGGGAGTAGTAAGTCGGGGGGCAGGGCGGGGGGCGGGGGGGGGGGTAAGGGGTATGGGGAAGCGGGGCCGGGTGGGGGCGGATAGGTAGGGTTGCAGCAGGCCACGGGCGTAGAATGAGCATGGGATGGCAGGTACAGCACGCGGGGGATGTGCAGGAGCCATGATTATATTTGGACGCGGCGGCGAGCGCTTACGCTGTGCTGTCGGTCGCGGCATGCCCCACGTCTGCTTGCTTGCGTCCGCTCTCCTCGCCACCTCTGTGGACCCACCCCCCTCTGTCCGCCTCCCCTCCACCCCGCAGCGAGCTGAGCAAGGCGCTCAACCGCCGGCACAAGAAGGAGGCCGGGGGCGAGGAGGAGGGCGGCAAGAAGAAGAAGAAGTAGAGGCCGGAGGGGTGGGCGTGAGGGGGGGGCGAGTTGCGCCCTGCGTCGGGCCATGGGCAGGGCAAGTCACCTGAAGGGCACCGCAACGCCTTGGATGCTAGACAGCAGGAGGGTTGAAGCGGCGCATCCAGCTACCGTCACTTGGGGGCCACTTGAGAGGGGCTGGGGGCTGCAGACGAGGTGTGGAGGCTTGAGGAGTTGAGGTGGGTGAGGAATGCTGCAGTGAAGCGGCTGGTGGACGAGGGGCGGCGGGTCTCCACGAACCCTGACAGCGTGTTCAAAGGTGTAATGCCTGGAGTCAGGATTTTGGCACCCATTGTCCTCAAAACGTCGTACACCGTCTTGCAGTAATGCACAGACTGATCTCAAGTCTCTGCCTACCAGCCCTGTCCTGAAAGCTTCCGATATGGCTTAGCATCAGGCCATCAGCTGCAGCCTTTCACACTGACCCTCACCGCCGCTATACGACCGCTCCCTGACACCAACGCAATTCCTGCAGCATCCGATCATTCGCCAAGCCAGCCCCTGGTGCACCCGAGCGCCCGGTGCAATGCGCACGGCCTGGTCAGCGCCCTGCGCGTGCAGCATACTGCCTGCAACTCATCAACTCTCATACAACAGGCCACGTGGCCTTGTGCCCTCGACGCGCAGGCCCAACCTACGACCTGGTGGACGGCCCACACATTTTCAGACATGACTACATGAGGCCTCCCCACGGTCCACTTCATCCGCGAAATCCCCAAACCCCACAGTCGTACGCAACACAGTATCCGTTCGTCTCGCACTCAGTGCCAGCCGCAATGTGCACATCACGCCACAGTCGTTACCTCTCACAAACTTCCTCAAAGTCAGGGTGTCTCCTGCATCCCTCTGGGCCCCAGCGGGCTTCCTGCACATGCTCGCCTGCTCCTGCTCACGCTCCGACCCCCCCCCCCCCCCTGCGCCCAGCGCACACACGCCCCCCTGCAGCAGGGTGCTGCCCGCCCCTCAGGAGCCGGTCCGCTGCAGCACCAGCACCCGCCCCCCGGCCCGCGTGATGATCACTTCCCGGGGGACGCCCGCGCCCGACCCCGGCCCGGACACCGCCGCGGCGTCCGCCGCCGCATTCGCCATAGCCACGGCCTGATGGTGGTGGGGTTGGTGGTGGGGTGGGGAGACAGGGTGATGGAGGGGAAGCAAATACAAGCAAGCACCGAGGGCCCCAGGCTCTGCCACGCCCGTGGGGGTGTGCGTTGCCCTTTGCAGCCCCCCCGTTCCCCCCGCCCCCCCACCTGCAGGTTGGCCGCCGCCAGCTGCTGCGCCAGGCGGTGGCGGTAGAGGTCGAAGGCCACACGCCTGGGGGGGGGTTGGGGGGGGGGGTAGCGGTCGGGAAGGGGTCACATGGGCGCGTGGGTGCGGGGCGAGGCGGTAGCCTGCGCGGCATGGACCGCGGCCCACGGCAATGGAGCAGTGAGGTGCGAGGTGCATGGGCCGGGAATGGAGCGGTGAGGTGCCCCCGACGGGCGGTCGTGGTGTCATGTGGTTGGGCTGCAGTGCGCCGCCCCCCAGCACTGCCCGCACCGGCCCCCCGCCTCCCCCGCATGCCCTGCCCCCCCCCCCCCTCCTCCACCTCCCCCCCCTGCTCACAGGACCAGGTAGATGGGGAGCACCACCAGCAGCACCTGCCACAGGGTCATCTGGGGAAGGGGGGGGGGAGGACTGTCAGCAGTGCGTCGGAGGCTCAGGGGTCCACGCCCTCCAACCTCCACCACGTGGCATGCGGCCCAGGGCTCGGCACTCGCCCCCTGCACCCCGCATGTCGGGCCTGCCTGAGCGCCGTGCATGGCCCTCCCTGGCCCCAGGCCAACCCCAGCCCCGTGCCCCCTTCTCCCCCCCCCCCCCCCCACCATCCAGGGCTCCTGCCGCCCGCGCTTGGAGATGACGGTCACCTGAGGGCGCCGAGGGGGGCAGGGGGGAGGCGGCAGTCGAGGCAGGCGACACACGTGCCGGTAGCAGCCCCGAAGCAGGTCTGGCACATCTTTATACATAACGTGGCTCCTTGCCAACCCCACCCTTCCCCCTTGCTTCCGCGCACGCCGCGCACCACAAACACCCCTCCCTCCCCCCCTCCCCTCACGTAGATGACTGCGAACAGCAGCAGCAGCAGGATGAGGCCGTAGCTCCACATGTTGCGCCACTCGCACAGCGGCTGCGGCTCCAGGTCCCGGGGGTCGGCCACGCCCACCACCGTGGCGGTGCCGCCGGAGCCCTGGCCCTGGGGGGGGGGGAGGCAAGGGCAGGGGCGGGGGTGGAGGGATCAGGGACGAAGGGGCAAGCGTTACCGGGCTGCTGCTGTCAGCGCTCCAGTGTGTGTCCACAGCAGCATCCGCCCCTGCTCGGGTGACTCGGGGCCACGTCCTCGGCCTCCGCTACTGCCCCCGGGCCCCTGTGCTGCATTAACGCCCCCCCCCCCCCAACGCACCGCCGCCGCTGCCTACGCCACTCTCAGCAACC
Source organism: Edaphochlamys debaryana (assembly GCA_016858145.1). NCBI lineage: Eukaryota > Viridiplantae > Chlorophyta > Chlorophyceae > Chlamydomonadales > Edaphochlamys > Edaphochlamys debaryana. Next base: position 14,716 of record JAEHOE010000321.1, on the reverse strand, counting down.
CTCGTCACGCTGACACTACCGAGCCCTTCTCACCACCTTGGTGAACTCGGCGGTGTGTACCTATCCATGCAAGGTTTCCCTGGCGTCGGCGCGATCCCGCTCAGCAACAACACACACACACACACACACACACACACACCCGCCCCCCGCCCCCCTCCACGCACCGCGTGGTGCAGCACCCCCACCGGCATGATGATGATGGGCTGGCCGTCAGGGGTACTGGGGGGGGGGAGGCAGGAGGGGGGGGGCGGGGGCGTGTTAAGGGCATGGCATGGCCCGAGCAACGCAGGGCAGGAGCGCAGAGGCACACGCAGGCTTGGCCGCCCCTGCAGGACACCTCGGCCCCGCCTCCCCGGAAGGCCAGCCCCAGCTGGTGTGTGGCCTGGTGTGGCCGGTGCCACTCACGTGAGGCGGCGCGGGGCCGGGGGCGGCGGTGCGGGGGGTATGGACGCGGCCAGCTCCGATCCGTAGGGCTCCTTGTACATGGTGGAGCACAGCTCGCACGTGACGGAGCGCTTCTCGATCACTGCAGGGAGGGGAGAGGGCAAGGGAGGGTCAGCACTGGGCGCTGCCGCATCAGGGGCCCGCCCTGCTCCCGCTCAGCAGCCCCACTCACCCCATGTCTGCGAAGGACGAGGCGGTTGGGGGAGTTTGGGGGGGGGGGGTGGACGGGGTGAAGGGGGGCAGTCGGTGGTCGGCAAGCAGGAAGGTATTCAATCCCAAACCCTCCGCGCAAACCCCGCTCCCCCGCCTCCTGCCCTCCCCCGGGCCCCGGTCCGCTGCCGGGCCTCACCCGCAGGCAGTGCATGTGGGCGTACGACAGGGAGCCGGTGCAGTGGCAGGGCGCCACCAGGTCCGCCAGGGGCTCCGCAATGAGGCAGATGCGGCACTCGGGCGCGAAGCCGCCGCCGAAGCTAGCCGCCGAGGCGGGCACGAGCCCGGGACCGGTGGCCGAGGCCCTCGACAGAGGCCCGCCCTCGGGCACCGGCTGCGGTGTGAGGTAGGCGGGGCTGCAGGGCTGCCCCTTCCCCGAGGCCGGGCGGGGGAGCGCGGGGCCCGACGTCAAGGCAGCGGGCTGGGCAACTTCCGGCTCCACCCGGGGCCGTGGCTCCCCCGCTTGGAAGGCATTCGGCGAAGCAGGGGCCGGATCCTGAGCTCGCCCGGGCCCTGGCTCGGCAGTGCTGGACTCCCCATCCTCGCTCAACAATGCCTCCCGATGACTCCGCTGGCCCCCGCGCCCGGGCGGCATCCTTAGCTGGTGGCTATGTAGGTCCTAGCGTGATATGAGGGAGCAGAAGTAGGTACCGAGCGTCTCGTGTTCCTCTGGAGACACTGGAGTGGAAGATGCCAGGCCTACGTTGGGACGTTGGGAATAGGCTTCGCCTGGCTATCCTCTATCCTGACCGCAGTGTGCGTGGATTAACGTCGCGGACGCAGGACGTACGCACCTGAATCCGCCTCCGCGCTTTCCGGGCCCTGCCATGGTCTCTCGCCCCTTCTCGCCCCCAACCGGCTCGCAGCGACTGCACATTACCTGCTTACTTACCACCTGCTCGCTGGAGTTGGCTTTATCTCAGGCTAAAGCGCTGTCCGACCCAGTCCTGTTAGGGCACATCCCATCCACGAGCGCGCTCGAGCTTCCGAGGAACACGGACGCAGCTGTATCCATAATACCTGATCACTGGGAACAAAATAAGCCCCGAGGAGCCACAAATTTGCCGCGGGCGGCGGCCGGCTCCGTGCCGGCGCGGGCCTGACGTGGCGTTTCCCCTCGGCCCCGCTCAGCACCGCGTAGCACCACTGGCTGGCTGGGGCTGCTAGCAGGCGGGCTCCCTAGGGAGCTCGGCTGTGCGCCCTGACCAGCATGGGGCCCGGCCCGGCTGCCGACGCTGTGGGCGCCGCCCAGGTGCCCGTCCTCTCCCCGGCCGCCCGGGAGCTGGTCGGCGGCTGCGTGGCGGGCGCGGCCAATGTCGTGAGCGGCTTCCCCTTCGACACCATCAAGGTGGGGCAGGGGGGGGAGGGAGGCAGGGGGGCAGAGGGGCTGCTCGGGAATGGTCCACCTACTCCCCATGGCTGACCAGTGGTAGGCAGTCCTAGCTGCAGGGCACGCAGGTCGGATTGAGGTCCCAGGGAGTTGCGGCGGCACCTGCGTGTCCGTCCGCTTGCCTGTGCCTCGTGGCTCCGAGCTGGCTGCAATGCTCCCCGACCCCCCGACCCCCCCCTCAGGTGCGGCTGCAGTCGTCCTCGCCCGGGGAGTACCGGGGCCCGGTGCACTGCCTGCGGGAGGTGGTGTCCCGCGAGGGCGCCCGGGGGCTGTTCCGGGGCATGAGCTCGCCCCTGGTGGGGGGCACCCTGGAGACCGGGGTCAACTACCTGGTGAGGGGGGAGAGGGGGGGGGCGCCGAGGGCTGCGGGTACGGGATCTGGCTCCTTCAGGGGGTCAGGGGATGGGGCCAAGGCTGACACGGGCGGTGCAGCACGTGATACCGAAGACGGTGTCTGGAAGGACAGGTCAACCTCCGCCCCATCGAATCCCCCTGCACCATCTCCATGGCCGTGGGCTGCCAGGCCGCACAGCCCGTCATCTGCGCCCACAGCCGCTGCCCCCGCCTGCACCCGGCGCCCCAGGTCTTCTCACGGGTGCTGGAGGCCCTGCGCCCCGAGGACCTGCCCCCCGGCGCCCCCGCACCCCTCAGCCGCGTGGCCGCCGCGGGGGCGGTGGGGGCGGTGGCGCTGAGCGGCATCCTGGCGCCCACGGAGCTGCTCAAGGCGGGGCGGGGAGGGGGGGGGGCGGGGGGGGGGGGGACGCAGGCGAGGAGGGAGGCAAGGGGCGACCCCGAACCCTGCATGCATTGCCGTGCAGGAAGATCATCCCTTCCCTTTGTCAACCTTCCAATGTCCCCTCCCGCTTTCCCCCGTTCCCCTCCCAACACGCAGTGCCGCATGCAGCAGCCGGGCTCCTCCGCGACCTACCCCGGGGGGCCGCTGCAGGTGGCCCGGGAGCTGGTGGCCGCCAAGTGAGGGGGGGGGGCATGGGGGGGGGCACAGGGCACCGGGGGTGGGTGGGTGAATGGCAGCCAGGTCCTTGCCTGCAGGTGCTGTCTGCTCGGTGGGTGCTGGAGCTTGCCTCCCGGGGCCGCTTACGCCCTTCCTCGCTGCGCCCTTGTCCCCAGGGGCTGGGTCGGGGGCCTGGGCCGGGGCTTTGGCGCCACCCTGGCCCGGGAGGTGCCCGGGAACGCGCTCTTCTTCGTCACGTACGAGGCGCTGCGGTGGGGCAGGGGGGGGGGGGGCTCATGGCTTGCCTGGCAGGGTGTCTGGGAGCCGGCAACCTGGTTTGCGAGCCGTGGGAAAGCTAGGAGGATAGTTGTCTCTGATGGCGAGGTCAACAAGTGGATTGACGGATTGCGGAACGGGGATGCTCACACCTTGAGCCCTTTCCATTGCCCACTTTGCACAGGCGAGCCCTCCCAAGGCGGTCGGCCGCGGAAGGGCAGCCTCGCTCCGGGCGGCACTGGGTCGAGGTGAGAGGGACGCTGCTCTGCGCACCCTGCAGGCATGTGGCTGGCACAAACTGCGCTTACCCGCCTCGCCCCCTCCTTTCAACGTGCCCCCCTCTCATGCAGGAGGTGGGCACTGCCATCTTTTGCGGTGGAGCTGCGGGCACCGTGGTAAGGATGGGTTTCTACCACTGCAGCTTCCCGCCCCCCCCCCCCCCCCTCCCATTGGACCGCCACCCCGACCCCTACCCGCTGCTGCCACCGCTGCTCCCGCCCCTTCCCCCGCCAGATGTGGGCAGTCGTCTTCCCCATCGACGCCGCCAAGACCCGGCTGCAAGTGGAGCCGCTGGGCAGCCCCCGCTGGGGCCTGGGGCTGGCGGGGCACATGGCCATGGTGCGTGCGGCGCAGGGGGTGGGTGGGAGGGTGCAGGGAGCTGAGCTGGCCTGCTGTGTGCAGCGGTTTCTTCGTTTGGCTGCGCCATATTGCCGCCCGATGGCCTGCAGATGTGGCGGGAGGGGCGCTGGGCATCGCTGTACGCCGGCCTGACGCCCTGCCTGGCGAGGGCATTCCCCGCCAACGCCTGCCAGGTAGGGAAGAGAGGATGCTCTCGCGTTTGGCACACCTGCATGACCAGCATGGCACACGCGCAGCTTCACTCGCAGCAAACCCTCATCGCCGCATCGTGTCATTCCCGTGCCCCGCCTCTTGCTGCCCGCTCCCGCAGTGGCTGGCGTGGGAGCTGGCGATGCGGGGAATGGAGGGCGATGGCAGCACGCTGGACGCCGTGGTATGAATGCCGCTGACTGCGGCCTGATGTCAGGCCACCACAAGCAGGTGGATGAAGGGTTCTTTTGCAGAAATGACGGACTGTACGTGTGTCGAGGCTTTCGGTGTAACTCGTGCAAGTGCGGTAAGGGTGTGGTTCCGCCGGCAACGCGTTTGACTGGTGGGCACCACTGCGGGGAAGGAGCGCAAGAAGCGTAGTGCCAGGTTTGGTGCCCCCGGCCTCCGGCCCCCGGCCAGCAGCGTTTCAGTACGCCTTGATCGCCATGTGTTAACAGGGGCCGAACGGGCAAGGCCGCAAGGCCTTGGGGTGCCTTGCGGTTGCGCTGCGCATGTTGGGGAGGCGGTTGGAGATGTCCTGTCGGCGTGGGGTGTTTTGGCGATCAACGCTGGCGCCTTGCACGAACGATTACAGATTGACTATACCTATGCATCTGAGTCGAGTTTGGGGTCTGAAGGCGCTCACGCGGCGCGGTGTGAGTTCGTGCAACTGTGCACCGCGCGGTAAAAAGGTCTCGCGGGCGCGCCTGGTCGTGCCGACCGCGTTGCGCACAAGTGCAGCCTGTTACTCGAATGATTAAGCATACACCCTGCAACGGCGCGGGTCACTCGAAGCTCGGTCGGCCCAACGCGACTGGCCGTCATGTCTCAAATCCGTACTGCGCGCTACAGGGTCGGCATTAAGTTGCCTGTGTGCGCGCTACTTGTCCCCTCACACAGACTCTCGCGCACCTACTGCTTATGATTTGCCCATAGAGCCCACAAACCAAGACGCTTGATTAACCGACGCAGACTTGCAGCTGGTTCGGCAGAATGGCCAGCACTATGGACTCCCGCGAGTTCCTCACAGCATGCCTTAAGGACGCCCTGGAGGACGCCGACCTGGTAGATGCCATCGCAGAGCAGGCAATCATGCAAGGCCTGAACGCCGTGGCAATCGGCAAGGGCATCGTGTCTGCGGAGGCTCTCAAGGACAGCTGCTTCCTGACCCAGGAAGAGGCTACGCGCGTGATCGACATCTGCTCCGCGCGAACAGGTATGCTGCTCGCTATCGCCTGCGATGCATGCCCGTAGCTCCCCTCTTGAGACCAGACCCTTCTCGAGTTGATATACCTTGCTGGAACATGTTGCTGTTCTCGATTGTGGCATTACTTGGCTTGGGTTTGCGAGCACCTCCAAAGTGCGCATGCGCATGCAGTCGCGTCGTTGGTCATGTCCGCTGTGTCTCCCCTTACCGCGATTCCCCTCAGGTACCAAGGCAGCCCCCGCTTCGGCGCCTGGTCTCATCACCCTCCGCCTGCTCGCCCTCTCGTCGGGCAGCATCCGGCTCTCCATCAAGGAGCGCAGCGCCATCGCCGCCCCCGAGCCCGCGCCCGTCGCTGCCGAGCCCGAGCCCGTCGTTGTCGCGCATCAGCCCGAGCCGGTGCCCTCGGAAGCCCAGGAGGAGGTGACGCCTCCTGTTCCGGTGGAAGGCCCCGCCGAGGAGCCGGCCCTGGTGCAGATGATGCATGAGGCTCCGGGCGTTGTGCTCGTGTCGCGCACCTCCCCCGCCGCCAAGAAGGCCGCCCCCGGACCGCCATCCCCGCTCCGGCCCGCAAGCGCTCCCGCCCCCAAGGCCTCGCCGGCATCCAAGCCCTCCCCCGTTGCCAAGGCCTCTCCTGCCGGCCGCCCCAAGTCGGCCGCTGCCCGGCCCTCGGAGCTGGTCCTGCCGGACAGCCTGGCCCCGCCGGCCGCCTCCACCTCCCCCACCTCCACCTCCCACTCGGTACCCTCCTACCTGCGCCCCACCGCGGCCCACAAGGCCCGCACCTCGAAGGAGGTCGAGTCCATGGCCGCCCTGGCCTCGCCCGGGGGCGCCCTCGCGCCGGTGCCCGAGGAGCAGTCGCGCCGCCAGCAGGTGTGTGCGGCCCAGGGGCCAGGGGCCAGGGGCGGGCAGCTGCAGGGCGACAAGCCGCCACGTTGCATTCGGCCAGCCAATGCCTTACCAGCTCGCCCAACGCCCCTGCCTCCCCTCCCCCCTTCTTTGCCCTCCCCCCGCAGCGGCGCCGCAACCTGTTCTCCCGCATGGCCTCGACGCTGCTGGCGCCCACGCAGGCCTTCGTGGCCCGCGTCACGGGCCGCAGCGAGGACGTCAAGGCCAAGAAGGGTGAGGCAGGCAGGGGCAGGGGCAGGGGCGAGTGCGGCCTTTGGACAGGGCGTATCATGGCTTGCACCGTGGACAGGGGTCGTCGGGGCTGCGGCTTCCTTCCCAGCACCTCCCGCCCTGACCACCTGCTCCCCTCTCCCCTCTTCTCCCTGCGCAGACGTGCCCATCACCAAGGCCTCCCTGCAGCTGGAGGCGGTCATGTGCTCGCCCCAGGGCCAGCGCGTGACGCGGCCGCAGCCCTTCATGCTGCGCTCGGAGCTGCGGCCCAAGAGCTGCGTGCTGAGCAAGGAGGAGCTGGACCTCATGGAGGCCAAGGAGAAGGCGTTCAGGTGGGTGGTGGTGGGGGGCCAGGGGGGGCACGTGAGGCGACCAGCTGCTTCGATCCTCTCTGCTGCCCGAAAAGCGTGCCGAGATTTTGGCTATCCCTCGTGGATCTTGTGCGCACCTCCCCTTACCCCAGTGCCCATCCTTTTCCCCCCGCCCCTCAGGCGCAACCCCGTTCCCAAGCACGTGCACGAGCAGCGCTCCATCGACCCCGCGCCCAAGACCACGCCCAAGAAGCCCACGGACATCTTTGCGCCCTTCCAGCTGGCCTCGCTCGAGCTGCACAACAAGAAGGTGAGCTGGTGTAAGGAGAGGGGGGTTAGCGTCACCAGCTGACCGTGGCAGCCCCAATGCCCTGTTCACCTTGTGCTATCTCCTACGGCGTCTCATGAGCCTCGCCTTGCCTCTCACCCCGCCCCTCCATCCCCCCGCCCCCCCTTCAGATGGAGGAGCTGAAGAAGAAGAAGGAGGAGGAGGCTGCCCGCGAGGATGAGGCGCGCCGCTTCAAGGCCCGCCAGTTTGACTCGCGCCTGTCGGCCGGCGCCATCACGCCCAAGAAGCCCGAGGCCAGCCCCGTGACCAAGGGCTCTGCGCCCGTGTTTGCCAGCGAGGCGCGCATCGCTCACTACCACGCCGTGGTGGAGCCCGCCAAGCGCGCCCGCGAGGAGGAGGCCAACAAGGAGAAGCTGGAGGCGGAGCGGCGCGCGCGGGAGCTGGAGGACATGAGCGTGGACGACTTCCGCAAGACGCTCGAGTTCAAGGCGCGGGCCATGCCCGACTTCAGCTCGCCCTTCAAGCCCGACCCCGCGCTGGCCAAGGTGTGTGTGTGGGGGGGGGGGGGCAGGGGGGGGGGCGGCAGGGTGCTGTGGAGCGAGGGGGCGGGGCAGCACGACTGCCCGACGTGACAGTACGCCGTACTAGAGACGACCTCCCACGTTTGTGCACCAGCTCTGCCTGACACCCTGCCTTGCCCTCGCCCCCCCCCCCGCCCTCCCCGCAGCCCGTGACCTCCGCCGCCGAGCCCGAGCTGCACACCGTCAAGCGCCTGGGCACCGCGCCTATCCCCGGCCGGCGCTCCAACAAGGACGGCGACGGCCTGGGCACGGGCGTGTACGACGGAGCCGGCTACGTGGTGAGCCGGGCTCGTGTGGGGGGAGGGTGCTGTGCTGCCTGCGGTGGACGCCTCTCGTGCTCCGGTGCCCCAGCCCTGTTGTGGTCTGCTCTCCTGCCCACCCCGATTCCTAACCTCGCTGACCCGCCCGCCCCCCTTTTCCCCCGCCCCCCAGGACCCGTTCTTCGCCTCTCTGCGCAAGAGCACCAGCGTGGCCCTGAACCCCCGCAGCAGCCAGGCCGCCTCCATGCGCCGCAGCGTCAACGTGCGGCAGTCGGCGCAGGCGGCCCTGGGCGGGGGCGGCGCCAACGGCGGAGGGCTGCGCGTGAGCGTGGGCAGCGCCCTGCAGGCGGCCATTCGGGCCGCGGCGCGCGACGCCGCCCGCGACCTGTCGGCACGCGATGCCGCCACGCCCTCCAAGTCGGGCTGCAGCACGGAGCGCGGGGCCATGGAGCGCATGGCCAGCCCGGCCGTGGCCGCCGTGTAGGGGACGCAACCAGATAGGGAGGGCCCTGCAGGCCGCGAAGGCCTGATAGCTGAGCGTAGGTGAGGTAGGCCGCTTTGCCCTCTGAGTGCAGTATGCCACGGCCATACGGTGGTTGGGGTCACCAGATACATCCGTGCGAACGTTTTATGCCGGAACGTGCTTCTCTTTTTCTTTTAGGGCTGTACCCTTCCTTTTCTTCTCCTTGCATTGGTTATTACTAGCATCGTAGGAGGTGGGCATAGGGTGATAGTGATACAACGATAATGACGGCAAGCGAGCGTCCAGAACGGTTAAGGCATTGCAACAGCACGACGCTAGCTCAGGCCAATAGTGTTAGGCTCTCTAAGCAATTCTGTGACAGGTTTGAGGGCCCCGAGGCGGACCCTCCGTAGCGCGTGTTCAGGCGAAGGGCGCAGCGTATAATCCGTGGCCCCCTTTCGAATTCATATTGGAATGGGTACGGGACCCAATCAGAACTGGCAATTCCCTGGGGGACTTGTAGATTGACCAGGTGTTGATGGGACGATGTTCGTTGGACCGTGAGAAATAGAAGGCCATTCAGGTCATATGCCTCCCTGATCTCGGCTGTAACGTGATACCCGTGGCATTTCTTCTACCCCTCGGCCCTCGCTTCTTGTCGTGCCGTGCCCACACATGCTCCTTGGCATTTCAGCAGTCCTCGGTGGTTACAATGAGGTTCAGCAGCAGGTTCAGCGATTCCTGCGCAATGCGCACGCCTGTCTGCATGGTGTGTGGCTGTCCAGCCCCTGCGGTCGGTGGCCCACGGACGGGCGGGGACACTCCCCTTGGCGGCTCCCTAGCTGAGGCTTCGTTGGTGTTAGCCGTGGCTCACCGCCCTTGTGGGCTGCTGTTAGGGGGCAAACAGGCTTGCAGGCGGCAAGCCTGTGTGGTCGACCAGCCGGTCGGAGCGTTCTGCGCTTAGACCCCCTCAGGGGTCCCTCATTGTAACCACCGAGGACTGTCTGCTGCGGCCTGCCGCCCCTGCCTTTGCCATTGTCCTAGGACGCAACTTGTGATGCCGCCCCGCCCCGCCCCCCCCTGCAGCGGACCTCGGTGCTGAGGGTGCAGCTGCGGGGCGATGCAGCGGCGGCGACGGGTGCAGGCACCGCCAAGCGCCGTTCCTCTCTGCTGTCCACTCGGCAGCGGCCCCCCGACGATCAAGCTAGCGCTGGCTGTGAACGTGGAGTTGATGCGGGAGGTCGCCCGCTACAACCCGCTCGACCCCAGCAGCCGCCCCCTGGACCCCAGCAGCACCGGCAGGCGCTCCATGTGCCAGGCCCGCGGCAGCCAGGCCGGTGATGGCGCCAAGGCGGCGTGGGCTCTGCTGCAGGCTAAGGTCATCCCGTGCCGCCACCGCCACCTGCTCCTCTCACGTCCCCGCCCGCGCCTCCGCCGGGAGCCGCGAGCAATGGATTTGCGTGGATCATCGCGACTAGCCCCCCGTGGGGGATGGACAGTGGAGCCAACGCGCCGATGCCGTCCGATGTGCACCAAACACGCACGCGTGCTGCCAGCGTCCACCTGAGCACGTATGCGATGCAGGGTAAAGCGCAGGCACATGTGTGTGCGCTCGCTGCGCCCTAGTCTGAGTGAGTTGGTCCGCGTCGTGCAACACCCACAGATGTCCGTCCTCTTACGTTGATTGTTATTGATATGAAAGCCTCTTCATAAGTGAAACACCGTTTAAGCTGCTTTTGAGGAACTGGCGTGAGCTGTCGGCATGTTGCATCTGGTAAAGGCCCGGGCCTCTACGTTACCAGCCAGCTCGGGCCTTCACGTTGCTAGCAAACACCTCACAGCAAGTCACAACATATTGACAAGATAAATGATTTCTCACAAAAGCCACCGGCCTGTGAGCTCACGCCTGTCATTTCTTTGCCATCCCTTCTCGCCTTCACAAAGGGCTATGATACGGATGGCCGGCCATCCTGGACGGCGCGGGCCTGCCCTTGCCCCTGAGCAAGCCCTTGACGCGCCGCTCCCAGGCTGGGGCGGGCGGGGTCCCCGAGGTCGTGGTGTGCATCGAGGACAACGAGGAGTGGGCCCACGGAGCTTATGCGTTCAAGGAGATGGAGGAGCTCATGGACAACGGCTGGGGCCCGGCGTTGGCCACGCACCACATTGACAACGAAGAGGGGGGCGGCGAGATGATGCAGGTTGTTCCGACCCCGGTGAGCACGCATGGACCCCAGTGAGTACGCATGGAGCAGAGCTCTGCAAGGGGCAGGGCTGTTGTGCGGCCGACTGCAGGAAGCAGGAGGGAGCAGGGAGCTGAGGAGAGTCTTAGGGTGGCCTGACGGTTCCTCTTTAGCCCGGTCCTGAGCACTCGTGCCTCCCCGTGTCCGTGCTCTGCCCCCTCCCTTTCCCAGACTCTGCCGCTGACAACGCGGACGGCTGGGCGCTGTTCCACCGTGCCCTTCGTGCGGCTGCGCGTGTTCCAGATCCGCGAGGACTTCAAGGACCAGGGTGAGGGGGGGAGGGAGGGGAAGGAGGGGGAGCATGGGCGATGTGCCGGCGAGAGGGCGTCCACGTAAGGCTCTGGCAAGCCCACCTGCTGCACTCCCCGTGCCTTGACATTCCCCCCTCCTGCCCCCCAGAGCGCATTTGTACAGCTGGTGGGTAACCCCTATGTGTCCTTCTCCCCCGTACTGGCCGACCTCTTGCAGTCGACTAGGGCCGTGAGCCCACTCAGGGAACGAGAGGCTCTTCATGCTGAGGACCTTGCGCTGTAGTGGGGAGTTGTATGTGCGCCACACACCGACTCTCGACCCTCTCCCGCCCCGACAGGGCCTACCCGCTGCCGCTCAACGGTCGGCAGATGAGGAGCTGTACGGCATGATCGACACGCTGGCCGAGGTGGGCGGGTCTAGGGGGGGGGCGCACGGGGCGGTGAGTGTAGAAGATGGCAGGGGATGACATGACACGTGGGGTTCCCTGCATCTCTCCTCCTCAACTTTCTCCCCGCCTCCCCCTTCCGTTCAGTTCGCCCTCCGCAAGGGCGGCTCCTGCGCCGCCAAGGAGCGCCCGCGGGTGTGGACCTGCTGGTCACGGGCGTGGAGGCCAGTCTGTGGCTGGCGGAGCAGTGGGCGGGCGACCTCAAGCTGGTCTTCCCGCAGCTCAACGTGCAGGCGGTCAGCGCGAACAAGGTGGGGGGGAGGGCAGGGCTCTGGAGTGGGGAGGGGCATGGGTGAACGATACCATAAAGTCTTCACCTCCCTGGCGCTCGTTCTGTGGGGGCTGGGGTGGGGGGCTGAGGGCGTTTGGGCGAGTATGACTACATGTGTTCGGGTGCGTTGCACTCGGCCTCGTGCCGGGCCCCGCTGTGCCGTCACCTCCCCGCCCCCCCACCTCTCCCCCAGGCCGACTCATGGCCACCATAGAGCCGGGGGACGAGGGCCTGGAGAACCCGGCCGAGGTGCGGGGGGGGGGGGGGTCAGGGATGGGCCCCCAGCATTGGGGTTCCCAGAGATAGAGCGGCGGGCGTGATGGTGGTGGTCGTGGAAGGTGGGGGGTCAGCGGGCAGGCGCTGGCCTTCTAGCCTGGGCCCTGGGGGCCGGCGAGGAGGGCGGGGTGCAGACACGTATGGCGGGGCCAGGGGCGTGCACGTAGAGAGGGGGCCATCGCTGTTGGGCCTACCCACCTCCCGCCAACCGCCCAACGCGTCCCTTACCCAACACTGCCTCCCTCCCCCTCCCCCCTGCAGGCCCAAGCGCCCATGAACATTGGGCTCATGTTCTTCCGGCGGGGGTGGGGGTGGGGGCTCTCGGGCGCCGACAGATGGGGGCCGGGGGGCAGGGCATGCACACAGCGGGGCACCAGGCACACTGGTCCGTCGGGGAAGAGACGTGACGTGACGTGACGTGACACACTGGGGAGGGCGGCGGCGGACATCCCGCAATGAGGCGCATCCCCCCTTCCCCCTTCTCACGCCCTCCCTCTCCTGCCTCGCCCTCCCCCCCCATGTACTCTGAGGGCAGGGTTAAGTTCGTGGACGTGTGGCTCGACACCATCAACAAGGGGGGGGGAGGCGGAAGGGAGGGGGTTGAGGGGGGAGAGGCGGAAGGGAGGGGCGGAGTGTGTAGAGGGGTCCATCACAAGCGAGTGCCAGGGCCAGCATGTGCCCGCTCCCCCCCCCCCCTCCAGACCCCGTGGCCAGGGTGGGGTCTGTGGGGGGGGCGGGGGGGTTGGGGGGGCGGGAAGCTGCTTGTCATGCAGGTAGCCAGGCGGGGGGCGCATTAAGCGATGTAAGTATTTGCGCATGGCCGGGTCCCTCCGTGTCCCTCCTTGTCCCCGTCTTGAGCCAGGTGCTGGGCTGGGAGCAAGACAGGGTCACTCGGCCCCCCTAAACCCTCCCACCCCCCCAGGTCCACCCCGACAACAAGCGCGTGTTCATGGGCTACAACGACACCCTGGCGGTGGGGGAGCTGCCCGTCGTTGTCGGGGTGGGTAGCGGGGCGTTGGGGGGGGTGCGGGGTGGGGTGTAGGGTCCTGGGGTCGTGGGGCTGGGGCTGAGGGCTGGGCATGCGTGTGGAGGTGCTTGACGTCCTTGGCGGGCAGCGAGCTCAGGACACCCGCCCTCTTTCCCCGGCCGAGAGCCTCTTGACAAGTGCAGGCGCCCTCCCCTCCCCTGCCCTCCCCTACCCTCCCCTGCAGCAGCCACACCTTCTTTGTCCAGCGCCTATACGAGGTGGGGGCGGGGCGCGCGGGGGGTGTTTGAATCTGAGAGCTGCTGCAGGGCGGGGGAGCTGTGCGGCCCGGCAGGCGGTGGATGGGGAGTTGGGCCTAGCAGCCCTGGGAAGGCGGTGGTGTGCGCTGCTACGCTCCGCGGCAGGCCTGCCCAAACCTCGAGTCCGAGCCCTTGCGCCTTGGCCGATCCTCATTGCCGCTCCTGCCACCCTCCACCCTCGTACCCCCAACACCCGCGTCATTCCCCCCCCACCTGGCGCTCGGGGCCTTTGATTGGTCTACGGTTGTTGTGGAAACCTAGGCAGCGGCTCCTCAGCTGACTACGGCGAGCTGTGCCGCCTGGCGGGGGGCGGAGGGGGAGTCTCATGAGTCCCAGCAGCGGCGGCAGGCGGAAGGGCCGCCAGCGCAGGCGGCATGGAGGACCTGCCCCGGCCCTTTGGTGTGCCCCCGGAACACCTGCCTCTTGCTCCCCCTCAGTTCTGGCCCGCGCTGCGCGTGGCGGCGGTGACCAACCGCTCCGTCATCATCCCCAAGCTCGCCTGCTACTGTGACAAGTGAGGGGCGGGGCCAAGGAGGGGAGAGGAGGGCAGGGAGGGGAGGAACCTTAGATACAGGGGCTAAGGGCATCGGCGGTAGCTTGAGTTGGCAGGAATGTGCGTGACTCAAGTCCAAACCGCCCCCCCCCCTTTCCCACCTCAGGTACTGGACTGACCTTGACAAGTGCAGAGTGCCAGGTACTTGAAAGGGGTGACATATTATACACATCAACGGGGGGACATGATGATCTACAAAAGGGGAAAGGGGAGCGTATCATACCAATCTCGAAAGGGGGGAAGTTACACATCATACCGATCTAGAAGGGGGAGGGGTGACATGTACCATACCTATCTAGGGGGGAGTTGACACATATCATTCCGATCTACGAGAGGGTGGCGATACATAACGGGAGGGGGACGATACCTAACAAGAGGGGGGCGATACGTAACGAGAGGGGGGCGATACATGACGGGAAGGGGGCGATACGTAACGAGAGGGGGCGATACGTAACCAGAGGGGGGCGATACGTAACGAGAGGGGGGTGATACAGGAGGGGGGCGATACGTAACGGGAGGGGGGCGATACGTACCGGGAGGGGGGCGATACTTAACGGGGAGGGGGCGATACGTAACCAGAGGGGGGCGATACGTAACGGGACTATGCTGGCAGGGACTGGAGGGCAGCAGGAGAGAGCTTGCAGGCATCCCGACCCGTGACCATGAGGGGGTTGGGGTGGTGGTGGATGGGTGTGGAGTGTGGTGGGAGCAGGCAGGGGAGCGTAGTGGACTCACCCAGCTGGCTGCCTCAACGCTGCAGGACTGCTCTGCCCAAAACGATTACTATGCTGGCAGGGCCTGGAGGGCAGCAGGAGAGAGCTTGCAGGCATCCCGACCCGTGACCATGAGGGGGTTGGGGTGGTGGTGGATGGGTGTGGAGTGTGGTGGGAGCAGGCAGGGGAGCGTAGTGGACTCACCCAGCTGGCTGCCTCAACGCTGCAGGACTGCTCTGCCCAAAACGATTACTATGCTGGCAGGGCCTGGAGGGCAGCAGGAGAGAGCTTGCAGGCATCCCGACCCGTGACCATGAGGGGGTGGGGGTGGTGGTGGATGGGTGTGGAGTTGGTG
>JAEHOE010000320.1:0-37541 GCA_016858145.1 Edaphochlamys debaryana | reverse complement strand
ATGATAGCGGTCAGGGTGCCTGGCGGGGCCTCCGGGGCCTGGGCTGGGGAGGGGGAGCGCGGCGCCCACACACGCCCAGCCTGTCCCCCAGTGTGCAATGTAGAATGGGTCCCTGTCCCTCGCGTCCATGCAAGGAACACACCTGCAGAGGGCTGCTCATGATAGCGGGAACGGTGCTCATGATAGCGGTCAGGGTGCCTGGCGGGGCCTCCGGGGCTGGGCCTGGGAGGGGGGGGGAGCCGCCGCTCCCACACACGCCCAAGCCTGTCCCCAGTGTGCAATGTAGAATGGGTCCCTGTCCCTCGCGTCCCATGCAAGGAACACACCTGCAGAGGGCCTGCTCATGATAGCGGGAACGGTGCTCATGATAGCGGTCAGGGTGCCTGGCGGGGCCTCCGGGGCCTGGGCCGGGGGCGGGGAGCCGCCGGCGCCCACACACGCCCAAGCCTGTCCCCCAGTGTGCAATGTAGAATGGGTCCCTGTCCCTCGCGTCCCATGCAAGGAACACACCTGCAGAGGGCCTGCTCAAGATATCGGGAACGGTGCTCATGATAGCGGTCAGGGTGCCTGGCGGGGCCTCCGGGGCCTGGGCCGGGGGCGGGAGCCGCCGGCGCCCACACACGCCCAAGCCTGTCCCCCAGTGTGCAATGTAGAATGGGTCCCTGTCCCTCGCGTCCCATGCAAGGAACTCACCTGCAGAGGGCCTGCTCATGATAGCGGGAACGGTGCTCATGATAGCGGTCAGGGTGCCTGGCGGGGCCTCCGGGGCCTGGGCCGGGGGCGGGAGCCGCCGGCGCCCACACACGCCCAAGCCTGTCCCCCAGTGTGCAATGTAGAATGGGTCCCTGTCCCTCGCGTCCCATGCAAGGAACACACCTGCAGAGGGCCTGCTCATGATAGCGGGAACGGTGCTCATGATAGCGGTCAGGGTGCCTGGCGGGGCCTCCGGGGCCTGGGCCGGGGGCGGGAGCCGCCGGCGCCCACACACGCCCAAGCCTGTCCCCCAGTGTGCAATGTAGAATGGGTCCCTGTCCCTCGCGTCCCATGCAAGGAACACACCTGCAGAGGGCCTGCTCATGATAGCGGGAACGGTGCTCATGATAGCGGTCAGGGTGCCTGGCGGGGCCTCCGGGGCCTGGGCCGGGGGCGGGAGCCGCCGGCGCCCACACACGCCCAAGCCTGTCCCCCAGTGTGCAATGTAGAATGGGTCCCTGTCCCTCGCGTCCCATGCAAGGAACACACCTGCAGAGGGCCTGCTCATGATAGCGGGAACGGTGCTCATGATAGCGGTCAGGGTGCCTGGCGGGGCCTCCGGGGCCTGGGCCGGGGGCGGGAGCCGCCGGCGCCCACACACGCCCAAGCCTGTCCCCCAGTGTGCAATGTAGAATGGGTCCCTGTCCCTCGCGTCCCATGCAAGGAACACACCTGCAGAGGGCCTGCTCATGATAGCGGGAACGGTGCTCATGATAGCGGTCAGGGTGCCTGGCGGGGCCTCCGGGGCCTGGGCCGGGGGCGGGAGCCGCCGGCGCCCACACACGCCCAAGCCTGTCCCCCAGTGTGCAATGTAGAATGGGTCCCTGTCCCTCGCGTCCCATGCAAGGAACACACCTGCAGAGGGCCTGCTCATGATAGCGGGAACGGTGCTCATGATAGCGGTCAGGGTGCCTGGCGGGGCCTCCGGGGCCTGGGCCGGGGGCGGGAGCCGCCGGCGCCCACACACGCCCAAGCCTGTCCCCCAGTGTGCAATGTAGAATGGGTCCCTGTCCCTCGCGTCCCATGCAAGGAACACACCTGCAGAGGGCCTGCTCAAGATAGCGGGAACGGTGCTCATGATAGCGGTCAGGGTGCCTGGCGGGGCCTCCGGGGCCTGGGCCGGGGGCGGGAGCCGCCGGCGCCCACACACGCCCAAGCCTGTCCCCCAGTGTGCAATGTAGAATGGGTCCCTGTCCCTCGCGTCCCATGCAAGGAACACACCTGCAGAGGGCCTGCTCAAGATAGCGGGAACGGTGCTCATGATAGCGGTCAGGGTGCCTGGCGGGGCCTCCGGGGCCTGGGCCGGGGGCGGGAGCCGCCGGCGCCCACACACGCCCAAGCCTGTCCCCCAGTGTGCAATGTAGAATGGGTCCCTGTCCCTCGCGTCCCATGCAAGGAACACACCTGCAGAGGGCCTGCTCATGATAGCGGGAACGGTGCTCATGATAGCGGTCAGGGTGCCTGGCGGGGCCTCCGGGGCCTGGGCCGGGGGCGGGAGCCGCCGGCGCCCACACACGCCCAAGCCTGTCCCCCAGTGTGCAATGTAGAATGGGTCCCTGTCCCTCGCGTCCCATGCAAGGAACACACCTGCAGAGGGCCTGCTCATGATAGCGGGAACGGTGCTCATGATAGCGGTCAGGGTGCCTGGCGGGGCCTCCGGGGCCTGGGCCGGGGGCGGGAGCCGCCGGCGCCCACACACGCCCAAGCCTGTCCCCCAGTGTGCAATGTAGAATGGGTCCCTGTCCCTCGCGTCCCATGCAAGGAACACACCTGCAGAGGGCCTGCTCATGATAGCGGGAACGGTGCTCATGATAGCGGTCAGGGTGCCTGGCGGGGCCTCCGGGGCCTGGGCCGGGGGCGGGAGCCGCCGGCGCCCACACACGCCCAAGCCTGTCCCCCAGTGTGCAATGTAGAATGGGTCCCTGTCCCTCGCGTCCCATGCAAGGAACACACCTGCAGAGGGCCTGCTCATGATAGCGGGAACGGTGCTCATGATAGCGGTCAGGGTGCCTGGCGGGGCCTCCGGGGCCTGGGCCGGGGGCGGGAGCCGCCGGCGCCCACACACGCCCAAGCCTGTCCCCCAGTGTGCAATGTAGAATGGGTCCCTGTCCCTCGCGTCCCATGCAAGGAACACACCTGCAGAGGGCCTGCTCATGATAGCGGGAACGGTGCTCATGATAGCGGTCAGGGTGCCTGGCGGGGCCTCCGGGGCCTGGGCCGGGGGCGGGAGCCGCCGGCGCCCACACACGCCCAAGCCTGTCCCCCAGTGTGCAATGTAGAATGGGTCCCTGTCCCTCGCGTCCCATGCAAGGAACACACCTGCAGAGGGCCTGCTCATGATAGCGGGAACGGTGCTCATGATAGCGGTCAGGGTGCCTGGCGGGGCCTCCGGGGCCTGGGCCGGGGGCGGGAGCCGCCGGCGCCCACACACGCCCAAGCCTGTCCCCCAGTGTGCAATGTAGAATGGGTCCCTGTCCCTCGCGTCCCATGCAAGGAACACACCTGCAGAGGGCCTGCTCATGATAGCGGGAACGGTGCTCATGATAGCGGTCAGGGTGCCTGGCGGGGCCTCCGGGGCCTGGGCCGGGGGCGGGAGCCGCCGGCGCCCACACACGCCCAAGCCTGTCCCCCAGTGTGCAATGTAGAATGGGTCCCTGTCCCTCGCGTCCCATGCAAGGAACACACCTGCAGAGGGCCTGCTCATGATAGCGGGAACGGTGCTCATGATAGCGGTCAGGGTGCCTGGCGGGGCCTCCGGGGCCTGGGCCGGGGGCGGGAGCCGCCGGCGCCCACACACGCCCAAGCCTGTCCCCCAGTGTGCAATGTAGAATGGGTCCCTGTCCCTCGCGTCCCATGCAAGGAACACACCTGCAGAGGGCCTGCTCATGATAGCGGGAACGGTGCTCATGATAGCGGTCAGGGTGCCTGGCGGGGCCTCCGGGGCCTGGGCCGGGGGCGGGAGCCGCCGGCGCCCACACACGCCCAAGCCTGTCCCCCAGTGTGCAATGTAGAATGGGTCCCTGTCCCTCGCGTCCCATGCAAGGAACACACCTGCAGAGGGCCTGCTCATGATAGCGGGAACGGTGCTCATGATAGCGGTCAGGGTGCCTGGCGGGGCCTCCGGGGCCTGGGCCGGGGGCGGGAGCCGCCGGCGCCCACACACGCCCAAGCCTGTCCCCCAGTGTGCAATGTAGAATGGGTCCCTGTCCCTCGCGTCCCATGCAAGGAACACACCTGCAGAGGGCCTGCTCATGATAGCGGGAACGGTGCTCATGATAGCGGTCAGGGTGCCTGGCGGGGCCTCCGGGGCCTGGGCCGGGGGCGGGAGCCGCCGGCGCCCACACACGCCCAAGCCTGTCCCCCAGTGTGCAATGTAGAATGGGTCCCTGTCCCTCGCGTCCCATGCAAGGAACACACCTGCAGAGGGCCTGCTCATGATAGCGGGAACGGTGCTCATGATAGCGGTCAGGGTGCCTGGCGGGGCCTCCGGGGCCTGGGCCGGGGGCGGGAGCCGCCGGCGCCCACACACGCCCAAGCCTGTCCCCCAGTGTGCAATGTAGAATGGGTCCCTGTCCCTCGCGTCCCATGCAAGGAACACACCTGCAGAGGGCCTGCTCATGATAGCGGGAACGGTGCTCATGATAGCGGTCAGGGTGCCTGGCGGGGCCTCCGGGGCCTGGGCCGGGGGCGGGAGCCGCCGGCGCCCACACACGCCCAAGCCTGTCCCCCAGTGTGCAATGTAGAATGGGTCCCTGTCCCTCGCGTCCCATGCAAGGAACACACCTGCAGAGGGCCTGCTCATGATAGCGGGAACGGTGCTCATGATAGCGGTCAGGGTGCCTGGCGGGGCCTCCGGGGCCTGGGCCGGGGGCGGGAGCCGCCGGCGCCCACACACGCCCAAGCCTGTCCCCCAGTGTGCAATGTAGAATGGGTCCCTGTCCCTCGCGTCCCATGCAAGGAACACACCTGCAGAGGGCCTGCTCATGATAGCGGGAACGGTGCTCATGATAGCGGTCAGGGTGCCTGGCGGGGCCTCCGGGGCCTGGGCCGGGGGCGGGAGCCGCCGGCGCCCACACACGCCCAAGCCTGTCCCCCAGTGTGCAATGTAGAATGGGTCCCTGTCCCTCGCGTCCCATGCAAGGAACACACCTGCAGAGGGCCTGCTCATGATAGCGGGAACGGTGCTCATGATAGCGGTCAGGGTGCCTGGCGGGGCCTCCGGGGCCTGGGCCGGGGGCGGGAGCCGCCGGCGCCCACACACGCCCAAGCCTGTCCCCCAGTGTGCAATGTAGAATGGGTCCCTGTCCCTCGCGTCCCATGCAAGGAACACACCTGCAGAGGGCCTGCTCATGATAGCGGGAACGGTGCTCATGATAGCGGTCAGGGTGCCTGGCGGGGCCTCCGGGGCCTGGGCCGGGGGCGGGAGCCGCCGGCGCCCACACACGCCCAAGCCTGTCCCCCAGTGTGCAATGTAGAATGGGTCCCTGTCCCTCGCGTCCCATGCAAGGAACACACCTGCAGAGGGCCTGCTCATGATAGCGGGAACGGTGCTCATGATAGCGGTCAGGGTGCCTGGCGGGGCCTCCGGGGCCTGGGCCGGGGGCGGGAGCCGCCGGCGCCCACACACGCCCAAGCCTGTCCCCCAGTGTGCAATGTAGAATGGGTCCCTGTCCCTCGCGTCCCATGCAAGGAACACACCTGCAGAGGGCCTGCTCATGATAGCGGGAACGGTGCTCATGATAGCGGTCAGGGTGCCTGGCGGGGCCTCCGGGGCCTGGGCCGGGGGCGGGAGCCGCCGGCGCCCACACACGCCCAAGCCTGTCCCCCAGTGTGCAATGTAGAATGGGTCCCTGTCCCTCGCGTCCCATGCAAGGAACACACCTGCAGAGGGCCTGCTCATGATAGCGGGAACGGTGCTCATGATAGCGGTCAGGGTGCCTGGCGGGGCCTCCGGGGCCTGGGCCGGGGGCGGGAGCCGCCGGCGCCCACACACGCCCAAGCCTGTCCCCCAGTGTGCAATGTAGAATGGGTCCCTGTCCCTCGCGTCCCATGCAAGGAACACACCTGCAGAGGGCCTGCTCATGATAGCGGGAACGGTGCTCATGATAGCGGTCAGGGTGCCTGGCGGGGCCTCCGGGGCCTGGGCCGGGGGCGGGAGCCGCCGGCGCCCACACACGCCCAAGCCTGTCCCCCAGTGTGCAATGTAGAATGGGTCCCTGTCCCTCGCGTCCCATGCAAGGAACACACCTGCAGAGGGCCTGCTCATGATAGCGGGAACGGTGCTCATGATAGCGGTCAGGGTGCCTGGCGGGGCCTCCGGGGCCTGGGCCGGGGGCGGGAGCCGCCGGCGCCCACACACGCCCAAGCCTGTCCCCCAGTGTGCAATGTAGAATGGGTCCCTGTCCCTCGCGTCCCATGCAAGGAACACACCTGCAGAGGGCCTGCTCATGATAGCGGGAACGGTGCTCATGATAGCGGTCAGGGTGCCTGGCGGGGCCTCCGGGGCCTGGGCGGGGGCGGGAGCCGCCGGCGCCCACACACGCCCAAGCCTGTCCCCCAGTGTGCAATGTAGAATGGGTCCCTGTCCCTCGCGTCCCATGCAAGGAACACACCTGCAGAGGGCCTGCTCATGATAGCGGGAACGGTGCTCATGATAGCGGTCAGGGTGCCTGGCGGGGCCTCCGGGGCCTGGGCCGGGGGCGGGAGCCGCCGGCGCCCACACACGCCCAAGCCTGTCCCCCAGTGTGCAATGTAGAATGGGTCCCTGTCCCTCGCGTCCCATGCAAGGAACACACCTGCAGAGGGCCTGCTCATGATAGCGGGAACGGTGCTCATGATAGCGGTCAGGGTGCCTGGCGGGGCCTCCGGGGCCTGGGCCGGGGGCGGGAGCCGCCGGCGCCCACACACGCCCAAGCCTGTCCCCCAGTGTGCAATGTAGAATGGGTCCCTGTCCCTCGCGTCCCATGCAAGGAACACACCTGCAGAGGGCCTGCTCATGATAGCGGGAACGGTGCTCATGATAGCGGTCAGGGTGCCTGGCGGGGCCTCCGGGGCCTGGGCCGGGGGCGGGAGCCGCCGGCGCCCACACACGCCCAAGCCTGTCCCCCAGTGTGCAATGTAGAATGGGTCCCTGTCCCTCGCGTCCCATGCAAGGAACACACCTGCAGAGGGCCTGCTCATGATAGCGGGAACGGTGCTCATGATAGCGGTCAGGGTGCCTGGCGGGGCCTCCGGGGCCTGGGCCGGGGGCGGGAGCCGCCGGCGCCCACACACGCCCAAGCCTGTCCCCCAGTGTGCAATGTAGAATGGGTCCCTGTCCCTCGCGTCCCATGCAAGGAACACACCTGCAGAGGGCCTGCTCATGATAGCGGGAACGGTGCTCATGATAGCGGTCAGGGTGCCTGGCGGGGCCTCCGGGGCCTGGGCCGGGGGCGGGAGCCGCCGGCGCCCACACACGCCCAAGCCTGTCCCCCAGTGTGCAATGTAGAATGGGTCCCTGTCCCTCGCGTCCCATGCAAGGAACACACCTGCAGAGGGCCTGCTCATGATAGCGGGAACGGTGCTCATGATAGCGGTCAGGGTGCCTGGCGGGGCCTCCGGGGCCTGGGCCGGGGGCGGGAGCCGCCGGCGCCCACACACGCCCAAGCCTGTCCCCCAGTGTGCAATGTAGAATGGGTCCCTGTCCCTCGCGTCCCATGCAAGGAACACACCTGCAGAGGGCCTGCTCATGATAGCGGGAACGGTGCTCATGATAGCGGTCAGGGTGCCTGGCGGGGCCTCCGGGGCCTGGGCCGGGGGCGGGAGCCGCCGGCGCCCACACACGCCCAAGCCTGTCCCCCAGTGTGCAATGTAGAATGGGTCCCTGTCCCTCGCGTCCCATGCAAGGAACACACCTGCAGAGGGCCTGCTCATGATAGCGGGAACGGTGCTCATGATAGCGGTCAGGGTGCCTGGCGGGGCCTCCGGGGCCTGGGCCGGGGGCGGGAGCCGCCGGCGCCCACACACGCCCAAGCCTGTCCCCCAGTGTGCAATGTAGAATGGGTCCCTGTCCCTCGCGTCCCATGCAAGGAACACACCTGCAGAGGGCCTGCTCATGATAGCGGGAACGGTGCTCATGATAGCGGTCAGGGTGCCTGGCGGGGCCTCCGGGGCCTGGGCCGGGGGCGGGAGCCGCCGGCGCCCACACACGCCCAAGCCTGTCCCCCAGTGTGCAATGTAGAATGGGTCCCTGTCCCTCGCGTCCCATGCAAGGAACACACCTGCAGAGGGCCTGCTCATGATAGCGGGAACGGTGCTCATGATAGCGGTCAGGGTGCCTGGCGGGGCCTCCGGGGCCTGGGCCGGGGGCGGGAGCCGCCGGCGCCCACACACGCCCAAGCCTGTCCCCCAGTGTGCAATGTAGAATGGGTCCCTGTCCCTCGCGTCCCATGCAAGGAACACACCTGCAGAGGGCCTGCTCATGATAGCGGGAACGGTGCTCATGATAGCGGTCAGGGTGCCTGGCGGGGCCTCCGGGGCCTGGGCCGGGGGCGGGAGCCGCCGGCGCCCACACACGCCCAAGCCTGTCCCCCAGTGTGCAATGTAGAATGGGTCCCTGTCCCTCGCGTCCCATGCAAGGAACACACCTGCAGAGGGCCTGCTCATGATAGCGGGAACGGTGCTCATGATAGCGGTCAGGGTGCCTGGCGGGGCCTCCGGGGCCTGGGCCGGGGGCGGGAGCCGCCGGCGCCCACACACGCCCAAGCCTGTCCCCCAGTGTGCAATGTAGAATGGGTCCCTGTCCCTCGCGTCCCATGCAAGGAACACACCTGCAGAGGGCCTGCTCATGATAGCGGGAACGGTGCTCATGATAGCGGTCAGGGTGCCTGGCGGGGCCTCCGGGGCCTGGGCCGGGGGCGGGAGCCGCCGGCGCCCACACACGCCCAAGCCTGTCCCCCAGTGTGCAATGTAGAATGGGTCCCTGTCCCTCGCGTCCCATGCAAGGAACACACCTGCAGAGGGCCTGCTCATGATAGCGGGAACGGTGCTCATGATAGCGGTCAGGGTGCCTGGCGGGGCCTCCGGGGCCTGGGCCGGGGGCGGGAGCCGCCGGCGCCCACACACGCCCAAGCCTGTCCCCCAGTGTGCAATGTAGAATGGGTCCCTGTCCCTCGCGTCCCATGCAAGGAACACACCTGCAGAGGGCCTGCTCATGATAGCGGGAACGGTGCTCATGATAGCGGTCAGGGTGCCTGGCGGGGCCTCCGGGGCCTGGGCCGGGGGCGGGAGCCGCCGGCGCCCACACACGCCCAAGCCTGTCCCCCAGTGTGCAATGTAGAATGGGTCCCTGTCCCTCGCGTCCCATGCAAGGAACACACCTGCAGAGGGCCTGCTCATGATAGCGGGAACGGTGCTCATGATAGCGGTCAGGGTGCCTGGCGGGGCCTCCGGGGCCTGGGCGGGGGCGGGAGCCGCCGGCGCCCACACACGCCCAAGCCTGTCCCCCAGTGTGCAATGTAGAATGGGTCCCTGTCCCTCGCGTCCCATGCAAGGAACACACCTGCAGAGGGCCTGCTCATGATAGCGGGAACGGTGCTCATGATAGCGGTCAGGGTGCCTGGCGGGGCCTCCGGGGCCTGGGCCGGGGGCGGGAGCCGCCGGCGCCCACACACGCCCAAGCCTGTCCCCCAGTGTGCAATGTAGAATGGGTCCCTGTCCCTCGCGTCCCATGCAAGGAACACACCTGCAGAGGGCCTGCTCATGATAGCGGGAACGGTGCTCATGATAGCGGTCAGGGTGCCTGGCGGGGCCTCCGGGGCCTGGGCCGGGGGCGGGAGCCGCCGGCGCCCACACACGCCCAAGCCTGTCCCCCAGTGTGCAATGTAGAATGGGTCCCTGTCCCTCGCGTCCCATGCAAGGAACACACCTGCAGAGGGCCTGCTCATGATAGCGGGAACGGTGCTCATGATAGCGGTCAGGGTGCCTGGCGGGGCCTCCGGGGCCTGGGCGGGGGCGGGAGCCGCCGGCGCCCACACACGCCCAAGCCTGTCCCCCAGTGTGCAATGTAGAATGGGTCCCTGTCCCTCGCGTCCCATGCAAGGAACACACCTGCAGAGGGCCTGCTCATGATAGCGGGAACGGTGCTCATGATAGCGGTCAGGGTGCCTGGCGGGGCCTCCGGGGCCTGGGGAGGGGGAGCCGCCGGCGCCCACACACGCCCAAGCCTGTCCCCCAGTGTGCAATGTAGAATGGGTCCCTGTCCCTCGCGTCCCATGCAAGGAACACACCTGCAGAGGGCCTGCTCATGATAGCGGGAACGGTGCTCATGATAGCGGTCAGGGTGCCTGGCGGGGCCTCCGGGGCCTGGGCCGGGGGCGGGAGCCGCCGGCGCCCACACACGCCCAAGCCTGTCCCCCAGTGTGCAATGTAGAATGGGTCCCTGTCCCTCGCGTCCCATGCAAGGAACACACCTGCAGAGGGCCTGCTCATGATAGCGGGAACGGTGCTCATGATAGCGGTCAGGGTGCCTGGCGGGGCCTCCGGGGCCTGGGCCGGGGGCGGGAGCCGCCGGCGCCCACACACGCCCAAGCCTGTCCCCCAGTGTGCAATGTAGAATGGGTCCCTGTCCCTCGCGTCCCATGCAAGGAACACACCTGCAGAGGGCCTGCTCATGATAGCGGGAACGGTGCTCATGATAGCGGTCAGGGTGCCTGGCGGGGCCTCCGGGGCCTGGGCGGGGGCGGGAGCCGCCGGCGCCCACACACGCCCAAGCCTGTCCCCCAGTGTGCAATGTAGAATGGGTCCCTGTCCCTCGCGTCCCATGCAAGGAACACACCTGCAGAGGGCCTGCTCATGATAGCGGGAACGGTGCTCATGATAGCGGTCAGGGTGCCTGGCGGGGCCTCCGGGGCCTGGGCGGGGGCGGGAGCCGCCGGCGCCCACACACGCCCAAGCCTGTCCCCCAGTGTGCAATGTAGAATGGGTCCCTGTCCCTCGCGTCCCATGCAAGGAACACACCTGCAGAGGGCCTGCTCATGATAGCGGGAACGGTGCTCATGATAGCGGTCAGGGTGCCTGGCGGGGCCTCCGGGGCCTGGGCCGGGGGCGGGAGCCGCCGGCGCCCACACACGCCCAAGCCTGTCCCCCAGTGTGCAATGTAGAATGGGTCCCTGTCCCTCGCGTCCCATGCAAGGAACACACCTGCAGAGGGCCTGCTCATGATAGCGGGAACGGTGCTCATGATAGCGGTCAGGGTGCCTGGCGGGGCCTCCGGGGCCGGGGGCGGGGGCGGGAGCCGCCGGCGCCCACACACGCCCAAGCCTGTCCCCCAGTGTGCAATGTAGAATGGGTCCCTGTCCCTCGCGTCCCATGCAAGGAACACACCTGCAGAGGGCCTGCTCATGATAGCGGGAACGGTGCTCATGATAGCGGTCAGGGTGCCTGGCGGGGCCTCCGGGGCCGGGGGCGGGGGCGGGAGCCGCCGGCGCCCACACACGCCCAAGCCTGTCCCCCAGTGTGCAATGTAGAATGGGTCCCTGTCCCTCGCGTCCCATGCAAGGAACACACCTGCAGAGGGCCTGCTCATGATAGCGGGAACGGTGCTCATGATAGCGGTCAGGGTGCCTGGCGGGGCCTCCGGGGCCTGGGGAGGGGGGAGCCGCCGGCGCCCACACACGCCCAAGCCTGTCCCCCAGTGTGCAATGTAGAATGGGTCCCTGTCCCTCGCGTCCCATGCAAGGAACACACCTGCAGAGGGCCTGCTCATGATAGCGGGAACGGTGCTCATGATAGCGGTCAGGGTGCCTGGCGGGGCCTCCGGGGCCTGGGGAGGGGCGGGAGCCGCCGGCGCCCACACACGCCCAAGCCTGTCCCCCAGTGTGCAATGTAGAATGGGTCCCTGTCCCTCGCGTCCCATGCAAGGAACACACCTGCAGAGGGCCTGCTCATGATAGCGGGAACGGTGCTCATGATAGCGGTCAGGGTGCCTGGCGGGGCCTCCGGGGCCTGGGGAGGGGGGAGCCGCCGGCGCCCACACACGCCCAAGCCTGTCCCCCAGTGTGCAATGTAGAATGGGTCCCTGTCCCTCGCGTCCCATGCAAGGAACACACCTGCAGAGGGCCTGCTCATGATAGCGGGAACGGTGCTCATGATAGCGGTCAGGGTGCCTGGCGGGGCCTCCGGGGCCTGGGCGGGGGCGGGAGCCGCCGGCGCCCACACACGCCCAAGCCTGTCCCCCAGTGTGCAATGTAGAATGGGTCCCTGTCCCTCGCGTCCCATGCAAGGAACACACCTGCAGAGGGCCTGCTCATGATAGCGGGAACGGTGCTCATGATAGCGGTCAGGGTGCCTGGCGGGGCCTCCGGGGCCTGGGGAGGGGGAGCCGCCGGCGCCCACACACGCCCAAGCCTGTCCCCCAGTGTGCAATGTAGAATGGGTCCCTGTCCCTCGCGTCCCATGCAAGGAACACACCTGCAGAGGGCCTGCTCATGATAGCGGGAACGGTGCTCATGATAGCGGTCAGGGTGCCTGGCGGGGCCTCCGGGGCCTGGGGAGGGGGGAGCCGCCGGCGCCCACACACGCCCAAGCCTGTCCCCCAGTGTGCAATGTAGAATGGGTCCCTGTCCCTCGCGTCCCATGCAAGGAACACACCTGCAGAGGGCCTGCTCATGATAGCGGGAACGGTGCTCATGATAGCGGTCAGGGTGCCTGGCGGGGCCTCCGGGGCCTGGGGAGGGGGGAGCCGCCGGCGCCCACACACGCCCAAGCCTGTCCCCCAGTGTGCAATGTAGAATGGGTCCCTGTCCCTCGCGTCCCATGCAAGGAACACACCTGCAGAGGGCCTGCTCATGATAGCGGGAACGGTGCTCATGATAGCGGTCAGGGTGCCTGGCGGGGCCTCCGGGGCCTGGGGAGGGGCGGGAGCCGCCGGCGCCCACACACGCCCAAGCCTGTCCCCCAGTGTGCAATGTAGAATGGGTCCCTGTCCCTCGCGTCCCATGCAAGGAACACACCTGCAGAGGGCCTGCTCATGATAGCGGGAACGGTGCTCATGATAGCGGTCAGGGTGCCTGGCGGGGCCTCCGGGGCCTGGGGAGGGGCGGGAGCCGCCGGCGCCCACACACGCCCAAGCCTGTCCCCCAGTGTGCAATGTAGAATGGGTCCCTGTCCCTCGCGTCCCATGCAAGGAACACACCTGCAGAGGGCCTGCTCATGATAGCGGGAACGGTGCTCATGATAGCGGTCAGGGTGCCTGGCGGGGCCTCCGGGGCCTGGGGAGGGGGGAGCCGCCGGCGCCCACACACGCCCAAGCCTGTCCCCCAGTGTGCAATGTAGAATGGGTCCCTGTCCCTCGCGTCCCATGCAAGGAACACACCTGCAGAGGGCCTGCTCATGATAGCGGGAACGGTGCTCATGATAGCGGTCAGGGTGCCTGGCGGGGCCTCCGGGGCCTGGGCGGGGGCGGGAGCCGCCGGCGCCCACACACGCCCAAGCCTGTCCCCCAGTGTGCAATGTAGAATGGGTCCCTGTCCCTCGCGTCCCATGCAAGGAACACACCTGCAGAGGGCCTGCTCATGATAGCGGGAACGGTGCTCATGATAGCGGTCAGGGTGCCTGGCGGGGCCTCCGGGGCCTGGGGAGGGGGGAGCCGCCGGCGCCCACACACGCCCAAGCCTGTCCCCCAGTGTGCAATGTAGAATGGGTCCCTGTCCCTCGCGTCCCATGCAAGGAACACACCTGCAGAGGGCCTGCTCATGATAGCGGGAACGGTGCTCATGATAGCGGTCAGGGTGCCTGGCGGGGCCTCCGGGGCCTGGGGAGGGGGGGAGCCGCCGGCGCCCACACACGCCCAAGCCTGTCCCCCAGTGTGCAATGTAGAATGGGTCCCTGTCCCTCGCGTCCCATGCAAGGAACACACCTGCAGAGGGCCTGCTCATGATAGCGGGAACGGTGCTCATGATAGCGGTCAGGGTGCCTGGCGGGGCCTCCGGGGCCTGGGGAGGGGGGAGCCGCCGGCGCCCACACACGCCCAAGCCTGTCCCCCAGTGTGCAATGTAGAATGGGTCCCTGTCCCTCGCGTCCCATGCAAGGAACACACCTGCAGAGGGCCTGCTCATGATAGCGGGAACGGTGCTCATGATAGCGGTCAGGGTGCCTGGCGGGGCCTCCGGGGCCTGGGGAGGGGCGGGAGCCGCCGGCGCCCACACACGCCCAAGCCTGTCCCCCAGTGTGCAATGTAGAATGGGTCCCTGTCCCTCGCGTCCCATGCAAGGAACACACCTGCAGAGGGCCTGCTCATGATAGCGGGAACGGTGCTCATGATAGCGGTCAGGGTGCCTGGCGGGGCCTCCGGGGCCTGGGGAGGGGGGAGCCGCCGGCGCCCACACACGCCCAAGCCTGTCCCCCAGTGTGCAATGTAGAATGGGTCCCTGTCCCTCGCGTCCCATGCAAGGAACACACCTGCAGAGGGCCTGCTCATGATAGCGGGAACGGTGCTCATGATAGCGGTCAGGGTGCCTGGCGGGGCCTCCGGGGCCTGGGGAGGGGGGAGCCGCCGGCGCCCACACACGCCCAAGCCTGTCCCCCAGTGTGCAATGTAGAATGGGTCCCTGTCCCTCGCGTCCCATGCAAGGAACACACCTGCAGAGGGCCTGCTCATGATAGCGGGAACGGTGCTCATGATAGCGGTCAGGGTGCCTGGCGGGGCCTCCGGGGCCTGGGGAGGGGGAGCCGCCGGCGCCCACACACGCCCAAGCCTGTCCCCCAGTGTGCAATGTAGAATGGGTCCCTGTCCCTCGCGTCCCATGCAAGGAACACACCTGCAGAGGGCCTGCTCATGATAGCGGGAACGGTGCTCATGATAGCGGTCAGGGTGCCTGGCGGGGCCTCCGGGGCCTGGGGAGGGGGGAGCCGCCGGCGCCCACACACGCCCAAGCCTGTCCCCCAGTGTGCAATGTAGAATGGGTCCCTGTCCCTCGCGTCCCATGCAAGGAACACACCTGCAGAGGGCCTGCTCATGATAGCGGGAACGGTGCTCATGATAGCGGTCAGGGTGCCTGGCGGGGCCTCCGGGGCCTGGGGAGGGGGGAGCCGCCGGCGCCCACACACGCCCAAGCCTGTCCCCCAGTGTGCAATGTAGAATGGGTCCCTGTCCCTCGCGTCCCATGCAAGGAACACACCTGCAGAGGGCCTGCTCATGATAGCGGGAACGGTGCTCATGATAGCGGTCAGGGTGCCTGGCGGGGCCTCCGGGGCCTGGGGAGGGGGGAGCCGCCGGCGCCCACACACGCCCAAGCCTGTCCCCCAGTGTGCAATGTAGAATGGGTCCCTGTCCCTCGCGTCCCATGCAAGGAACACACCTGCAGAGGGCCTGCTCATGATAGCGGGAACGGTGCTCATGATAGCGGTCAGGGTGCCTGGCGGGGCCTCCGGGGCCTGGGGAGGGGGGGAGCCGCCGGCGCCCACACACGCCCAAGCCTGTCCCCCAGTGTGCAATGTAGAATGGGTCCCTGTCCCTCGCGTCCCATGCAAGGAACACACCTGCAGAGGGCCTGCTCATGATAGCGGGAACGGTGCTCATGATAGCGGTCAGGGTGCCTGGCGGGGCCTCCGGGGCCTGGGGAGGGGGGAGCCGCCGGCGCCCACACACGCCCAAGCCTGTCCCCCAGTGTGCAATGTAGAATGGGTCCCTGTCCCTCGCGTCCCATGCAAGGAACACACCTGCAGAGGGCCTGCTCATGATAGCGGGAACGGTGCTCATGATAGCGGTCAGGGTGCCTGGCGGGGCCTCCGGGGCCTGGGGAGGGGCGGGAGCCGCCGGCGCCCACACACGCCCAAGCCTGTCCCCCAGTGTGCAATGTAGAATGGGTCCCTGTCCCTCGCGTCCCATGCAAGGAACACACCTGCAGAGGGCCTGCTCATGATAGCGGGAACGGTGCTCATGATAGCGGTCAGGGTGCCTGGCGGGGCCTCCGGGGCCTGGGGAGGGGGGAGCCGCCGGCGCCCACACACGCCCAAGCCTGTCCCCCAGTGTGCAATGTAGAATGGGTCCCTGTCCCTCGCGTCCCATGCAAGGAACACACCTGCAGAGGGCCTGCTCATGATAGCGGGAACGGTGCTCATGATAGCGGTCAGGGTGCCTGGCGGGGCCTCCGGGGCCTGGGGAGGGGGGGAGCCGCCGGCGCCCACACACGCCCAAGCCTGTCCCCCAGTGTGCAATGTAGAATGGGTCCCTGTCCCTCGCGTCCCATGCAAGGAACACACCTGCAGAGGGCCTGCTCATGATAGCGGGAACGGTGCTCATGATAGCGGTCAGGGTGCCTGGCGGGGCCTCCGGGGCCTGGGGAGGGGGGAGCCGCCGGCGCCCACACACGCCCAAGCCTGTCCCCCAGTGTGCAATGTAGAATGGGTCCCTGTCCCTCGCGTCCCATGCAAGGAACACACCTGCAGAGGGCCTGCTCATGATAGCGGGAACGGTGCTCATGATAGCGGTCAGGGTGCCTGGCGGGGCCTCCGGGGCCTGGGGAGGGGGGAGCCGCCGGCGCCCACACACGCCCAAGCCTGTCCCCCAGTGTGCAATGTAGAATGGGTCCCTGTCCCTCGCGTCCCATGCAAGGAACACACCTGCAGAGGGCCTGCTCATGATAGCGGGAACGGTGCTCATGATAGCGGTCAGGGTGCCTGGCGGGGCCTCCGGGGCCTGGGGAGGGGGAGCCGCCGGCGCCCACACACGCCCAAGCCTGTCCCCCAGTGTGCAATGTAGAATGGGTCCCTGTCCCTCGCGTCCCATGCAAGGAACACACCTGCAGAGGGCCTGCTCATGATAGCGGGAACGGTGCTCATGATAGCGGTCAGGGTGCCTGGCGGGGCCTCCGGGGCCTGGGGAGGGGGGAGCCGCCGGCGCCCACACACGCCCAAGCCTGTCCCCCAGTGTGCAATGTAGAATGGGTCCCTGTCCCTCGCGTCCCATGCAAGGAACACACCTGCAGAGGGCCTGCTCATGATAGCGGGAACGGTGCTCATGATAGCGGTCAGGGTGCCTGGCGGGGCCTCCGGGGCCTGGGGAGGGGGGAGCCGCCGGCGCCCACACACGCCCAAGCCTGTCCCCCAGTGTGCAATGTAGAATGGGTCCCTGTCCCTCGCGTCCCATGCAAGGAACACACCTGCAGAGGGCCTGCTCATGATAGCGGGAACGGTGCTCATGATAGCGGTCAGGGTGCCTGGCGGGGCCTCCGGGGCCTGGGGAGGGGGAGCCGCCGGCGCCCACACACGCCCAAGCCTGTCCCCCAGTGTGCAATGTAGAATGGGTCCCTGTCCCTCGCGTCCCATGCAAGGAACACACCTGCAGAGGGCCTGCTCATGATAGCGGGAACGGTGCTCATGATAGCGGTCAGGGTGCCTGGCGGGGCCTCCGGGGCCTGGGGAGGGGGGGAGCCGCCGGCGCCCACACACGCCCAAGCCTGTCCCCCAGTGTGCAATGTAGAATGGGTCCCTGTCCCTCGCGTCCCATGCAAGGAACACACCTGCAGAGGGCCTGCTCATGATAGCGGGAACGGTGCTCATGATAGCGGTCAGGGTGCCTGGCGGGGCCTCCGGGGCCTGGGGAGGGGGGAGCCGCCGGCGCCCACACACGCCCAAGCCTGTCCCCCAGTGTGCAATGTAGAATGGGTCCCTGTCCCTCGCGTCCCATGCAAGGAACACACCTGCAGAGGGCCTGCTCATGATAGCGGGAACGGTGCTCATGATAGCGGTCAGGGTGCCTGGCGGGGCCTCCGGGGCCTGGGGAGGGGGGAGCCGCCGGCGCCCACACACGCCCAAGCCTGTCCCCCAGTGTGCAATGTAGAATGGGTCCCTGTCCCTCGCGTCCCATGCAAGGAACACACCTGCAGAGGGCCTGCTCATGATAGCGGGAACGGTGCTCATGATAGCGGTCAGGGTGCCTGGCGGGGCCTCCGGGGCCTGGGGAGGGGGGAGCCGCCGGCGCCCACACACGCCCAAGCCTGTCCCCCAGTGTGCAATGTAGAATGGGTCCCTGTCCCTCGCGTCCCATGCAAGGAACACACCTGCAGAGGGCCTGCTCATGATAGCGGGAACGGTGCTCATGATAGCGGTCAGGGTGCCTGGCGGGGCCTCCGGGGCCTGGGGAGGGGGGAGCCGCCGGCGCCCACACACGCCCAAGCCTGTCCCCCAGTGTGCAATGTAGAATGGGTCCCTGTCCCTCGCGTCCCATGCAAGGAACACACCTGCAGAGGGCCTGCTCATGATAGCGGGAACGGTGCTCATGATAGCGGTCAGGGTGCCTGGCGGGGCCTCCGGGGCCTGGGGAGGGGGAGCCGCCGGCGCCCACACACGCCCAAGCCTGTCCCCCAGTGTGCAATGTAGAATGGGTCCCTGTCCCTCGCGTCCCATGCAAGGAACACACCTGCAGAGGGCCTGCTCATGATAGCGGGAACGGTGCTCATGATAGCGGTCAGGGTGCCTGGCGGGGCCTCCGGGGCCTGGGGAGGGGGAGCCGCCGGCGCCCACACACGCCCAAGCCTGTCCCCCAGTGTGCAATGTAGAATGGGTCCCTGTCCCTCGCGTCCCATGCAAGGAACACACCTGCAGAGGGCCTGCTCATGATAGCGGGAACGGTGCTCATGATAGCGGTCAGGGTGCCTGGCGGGGCCTCCGGGGCCGGGGGGGGGGCGGGAGCCGCCGGCGCCCACACACGCCCAAGCCTGTCCCCCAGTGTGCAATGTAGAATGGGTCCCTGTCCCTCGCGTCCCATGCAAGGAACACACCTGCAGAGGGCCTGCTCATGATAGCGGGAACGGTGCTCATGATAGCGGTCAGGGTGCCTGGCGGGGCCTCCGGGGCCTGGGGAGGGGGGAGCCGCCGGCGCCCACACACGCCCAAGCCTGTCCCCCAGTGTGCAATGTAGAATGGGTCCCTGTCCCTCGCGTCCCATGCAAGGAACACACCTGCAGAGGGCCTGCTCATGATAGCGGGAACGGTGCTCATGATAGCGGTCAGGGTGCCTGGCGGGGCCTCCGGGGCCTGGGGAGGGGGGAGCCGCCGGCGCCCACACACGCCCAAGCCTGTCCCCCAGTGTGCAATGTAGAATGGGTCCCTGTCCCTCGCGTCCCATGCAAGGAACACACCTGCAGAGGGCCTGCTCATGATAGCGGGAACGGTGCTCATGATAGCGGTCAGGGTGCCTGGCGGGGCCTCCGGGGCCTGGGGAGGGGGGAGCCGCCGGCGCCCACACACGCCCAAGCCTGTCCCCCAGTGTGCAATGTAGAATGGGTCCCTGTCCCTCGCGTCCCATGCAAGGAACACACCTGCAGAGGGCCTGCTCATGATAGCGGGAACGGTGCTCATGATAGCGGTCAGGGTGCCTGGCGGGGCCTCCGGGGCCTGGGGAGGGGGGAGCCGCCGGCGCCCACACACGCCCAAGCCTGTCCCCCAGTGTGCAATGTAGAATGGGTCCCTGTCCCTCGCGTCCCATGCAAGGAACACACCTGCAGAGGGCCTGCTCATGATAGCGGGAACGGTGCTCATGATAGCGGTCAGGGTGCCTGGCGGGGCCTCCGGGGCCTGGGGAGGGGGGAGCCGCCGGCGCCCACACACGCCCAAGCCTGTCCCCCAGTGTGCAATGTAGAATGGGTCCCTGTCCCTCGCGTCCCATGCAAGGAACACACCTGCAGAGGGCCTGCTCATGATAGCGGGAACGGTGCTCATGATAGCGGTCAGGGTGCCTGGCGGGGCCTCCGGGGCCTGGGGAGGGGGGAGCCGCCGGCGCCCACACACGCCCAAGCCTGTCCCCCAGTGTGCAATGTAGAATGGGTCCCTGTCCCTCGCGTCCCATGCAAGGAACACACCTGCAGAGGGCCTGCTCATGATAGCGGGAACGGTGCTCATGATAGCGGTCAGGGTGCCTGGCGGGGCCTCCGGGGCCTGGGGAGGGGGGAGCCGCCGGCGCCCACACACGCCCAAGCCTGTCCCCCAGTGTGCAATGTAGAATGGGTCCCTGTCCCTCGCGTCCCATGCAAGGAACACACCTGCAGAGGGCCTGCTCATGATAGCGGGAACGGTGCTCATGATAGCGGTCAGGGTGCCTGGCGGGGCCTCCGGGGCCTGGGGAGGGGGGAGCCGCCGGCGCCCACACACGCCCAAGCCTGTCCCCCAGTGTGCAATGTAGAATGGGTCCCTGTCCCTCGCGTCCCATGCAAGGAACACACCTGCAGAGGGCCTGCTCATGATAGCGGGAACGGTGCTCATGATAGCGGTCAGGGTGCCTGGCGGGGCCTCCGGGGCCTGGGGAGGGGGGAGCCGCCGGCGCCCACACACGCCCAAGCCTGTCCCCCAGTGTGCAATGTAGAATGGGTCCCTGTCCCTCGCGTCCCATGCAAGGAACACACCTGCAGAGGGCCTGCTCATGATAGCGGGAACGGTGCTCATGATAGCGGTCAGGGTGCCTGGCGGGGCCTCCGGGGCCTGGGGAGGGGGGAGCCGCCGGCGCCCACACACGCCCAAGCCTGTCCCCCAGTGTGCAATGTAGAATGGGTCCCTGTCCCTCGCGTCCCATGCAAGGAACACACCTGCAGAGGGCCTGCTCATGATAGCGGGAACGGTGCTCATGATAGCGGTCAGGGTGCCTGGCGGGGCCTCCGGGGCCTGGGGAGGGGGGAGCCGCCGGCGCCCACACACGCCCAAGCCTGTCCCCCAGTGTGCAATGTAGAATGGGTCCCTGTCCCTCGCGTCCCATGCAAGGAACACACCTGCAGAGGGCCTGCTCATGATAGCGGGAACGGTGCTCATGATAGCGGTCAGGGTGCCTGGCGGGGCCTCCGGGGCCTGGGGAGGGGGGAGCCGCCGGCGCCCACACACGCCCAAGCCTGTCCCCCAGTGTGCAATGTAGAATGGGTCCCTGTCCCTCGCGTCCCATGCAAGGAACACACCTGCAGAGGGCCTGCTCATGATAGCGGGAACGGTGCTCATGATAGCGGTCAGGGTGCCTGGCGGGGCCTCCGGGGCCTGGGGAGGGGGGAGCCGCCGGCGCCCACACACGCCCAAGCCTGTCCCCCAGTGTGCAATGTAGAATGGGTCCCTGTCCCTCGCGTCCCATGCAAGGAACACACCTGCAGAGGGCCTGCTCATGATAGCGGGAACGGTGCTCATGATAGCGGTCAGGGTGCCTGGCGGGGCCTCCGGGGCCTGGGGAGGGGGGGAGCCGCCGGCGCCCACACACGCCCAAGCCTGTCCCCCAGTGTGCCATGTAGAATGGGTCCCTGTCCCTCGCGTCCCATGCAAGGAACACACCTGCAGAGGGCCTGCTCATGATAGCGGGAACGGTGCTCATGATAGCGGTCAGGGTGCCTGGCGGGGCCTCCGGGGCCTGGGGAGGGGGGAGCCGCCGGCGCCCACACACGCCCAAGCCTGTCCCCCAGTGTGCAATGTAGAATGGGTCCCTGTCCCTCGCGTCCCATGCAAGGAACACACCTGCAGAGGGCCTGCTCATGATAGCGGGAACGGTGCTCATGATAGCGGTCAGGGTGCCTGGCGGGGCCTCCGGGGCCTGGGGAGGGGGGAGCCGCCGGCGCCCACACACGCCCAAGCCTGTCCCCCAGTGTGCAATGTAGAATGGGTCCCTGTCC
The DNA here is from genome assembly GCA_016858145.1 of Edaphochlamys debaryana. Taxonomy (NCBI): domain Eukaryota; kingdom Viridiplantae; phylum Chlorophyta; class Chlorophyceae; order Chlamydomonadales; genus Edaphochlamys; species Edaphochlamys debaryana. Next base: position 16,173 of record JAEHOE010000320.1, on the reverse strand, counting down.
CTCGCGTCCCATGCAAGGAACACACCTGCAGAGGGCCTGCTCATGATAGCGGGAACGGTGCTCATGATAGCGGTCAGGGTGCCTGGCGGGGCCTCCGGGGCCTGGGGAGGGGGGAGCCGCCGGCGCCCACACACGCCCAAGCCTGTCCCCCAGTGTGCCATGTAGAATGGGTCCCTGTCCCTCGCGTCCCATGCAAGGAACACACCTGCAGAGGGCCTGCTCATGATAGCGGGAACGGTGCTCATGATAGCGGTCAGGGTGCCTGGCGGGGCCTCCGGGGCCTGGGGAGGGGGGAGCCGCCGGCGCCCACACACGCCCAAGCCTGTCCCCCAGTGTGCCATGTAGAATGGGTCCCTGTCCCTCGCGTCCCATGCAAGGAACACACCTGCAGAGGGCCTGCTCATGATAGCGGGAACGGTGCTCATGATAGCGGTCAGGGTGCCTGGCGGGGCCTCCGGGGCCTGGGGAGGGGGGAGCCGCCGGCGCCCACACACGCCCAAGCCTGTCCCCCAGTGTGCAATGTAGAATGGGTCCCTGTCCCTCGCGTCCCATGCAAGGAACACACCTGCAGAGGGCCTGCTCATGATAGCGGGAACGGTGCTCATGATAGCGGTCAGGGTGCCTGGCGGGGCCTCCGGGGCCTGGGGAGGGGGGAGCCGCCGGCGCCCACACACGCCCAAGCCTGTCCCCCAGTGTGCAATGTAGAATGGGTCCCTGTCCCTCGCGTCCCATGCAAGGAACACACCTGCAGAGGGCCTGCTCATGATAGCGGGAACGGTGCTCATGATAGCGGTCAGGGTGCCTGGCGGGGCCTCCGGGGCCTGGGGAGGGGGGAGCCGCCGGCGCCCACACACGCCCAAGCCTGTCCCCCAGTGTGCAATGTAGAATGGGTCCCTGTCCCTCGCGTCCCATGCAAGGAACACACCTGCAGAGGGCCTGCTCATGATAGCGGGAACGGTGCTCATGATAGCGGTCAGGGTGCCTGGCGGGGCCTCCGGGGCCTGGGGAGGGGGAGCCGCCGGCGCCCACACACGCCCAAGCCTGTCCCCCAGTGTGCAATGTAGAATGGGTCCCTGTCCCTCGCGTCCCATGCAAGGAACACACCTGCAGAGGGCCTGCTCATGATAGCGGGAACGGTGCTCATGATAGCGGTCAGGGTGCCTGGCGGGGCCTCCGGGGCCTGGGGAGGGGGAGCCGCCGGCGCCCACACACGCCCAAGCCTGTCCCCCAGTGTGCAATGTAGAATGGGTCCCTGTCCCTCGCGTCCCATGCAAGGAACACACCTGCAGAGGGCCTGCTCATGATAGCGGGAACGGTGCTCATGATAGCGGTCAGGGTGCCTGGCGGGGCCTCCGGGGCCTGGGGAGGGGGGAGCCGCCGGCGCCCACACACGCCCAAGCCTGTCCCCCAGTGTGCAATGTAGAATGGGTCCCTGTCCCTCGCGTCCCATGCAAGGAACACACCTGCAGAGGGCCTGCTCATGATAGCGGGAACGGTGCTCATGATAGCGGTCAGGGTGCCTGGCGGGGCCTCCGGGGCCTGGGGAGGGGCGGGAGCCGCCGGCGCCCACACACGCCCAAGCCTGTCCCCCAGTGTGCAATGTAGAATGGGTCCCTGTCCCTCGCGTCCCATGCAAGGAACACACCTGCAGAGGGCCTGCTCATGATAGCGGGAACGGTGCTCATGATAGCGGTCAGGGTGCCTGGCGGGGCCTCCGGGGCCTGGGGAGGGGGGAGCCGCCGGCGCCCACACACGCCCAAGCCTGTCCCCCAGTGTGCAATGTAGAATGGGTCCCTGTCCCTCGCGTCCCATGCAAGGAACACACCTGCAGAGGGCCTGCTCATGATAGCGGGAACGGTGCTCATGATAGCGGTCAGGGTGCCTGGCGGGGCCTCCGGGGCCTGGGGAGGGGGGAGCCGCCGGCGCCCACACACGCCCAAGCCTGTCCCCCAGTGTGCAATGTAGAATGGGTCCCTGTCCCTCGCGTCCCATGCAAGGAACACACCTGCAGAGGGCCTGCTCATGATAGCGGGAACGGTGCTCATGATAGCGGTCAGGGTGCCTGGCGGGGCCTCCGGGGCCTGGGGAGGGGGGGAGCCGCCGGCGCCCACACACGCCCAAGCCTGTCCCCCAGTGTGCAATGTAGAATGGGTCCCTGTCCCTCGCGTCCCATGCAAGGAACACACCTGCAGAGGGCCTGCTCATGATAGCGGGAACGGTGCTCATGATAGCGGTCAGGGTGCCTGGCGGGGCCTCCGGGGCCTGGGGAGGGGGGAGCCGCCGGCGCCCACACACGCCCAAGCCTGTCCCCCAGTGTGCAATGTAGAATGGGTCCCTGTCCCTCGCGTCCCATGCAAGGAACACACCTGCAGAGGGCCTGCTCATGATAGCGGGAACGGTGCTCATGATAGCGGTCAGGGTGCCTGGCGGGGCCTCCGGGGCCTGGGGAGGGGGGAGCCGCCGGCGCCCACACACGCCCAAGCCTGTCCCCCAGTGTGCCATGTAGAATGGGTCCCTGTCCCTCGCGTCCCATGCAAGGAACACACCTGCAGAGGGCCTGCTCATGATAGCGGGAACGGTGCTCATGATAGCGGTCAGGGTGCCTGGCGGGGCCTCCGGGGCCTGGGGAGGGGCGGGAGCCGCCGGCGCCCACACACGCCCAAGCCTGTCCCCCAGTGTGCCATGTAGAATGGGTCCCTGTCCCTCGCGTCCCATGCAAGGAACACACCTGCAGAGGGCCTGCTCATGATAGCGGGAACGGTGCTCATGATAGCGGTCAGGGTGCCTGGCGGGGCCTCCGGGGCCTGGGGAGGGGGGAGCCGCCGGCGCCCACACACGCCCAAGCCTGTCCCCCAGTGTGCAATGTAGAATGGGTCCCTGTCCCTCGCGTCCCATGCAAGGAACACACCTGCAGAGGGCCTGCTCATGATAGCGGGAACGGTGCTCATGATAGCGGTCAGGGTGCCTGGCGGGGCCTCCGGGGCCTGGGGAGGGGGGAGCCGCCGGCGCCCACACACGCCCAAGCCTGTCCCCCAGTGTGCAATGTAGAATGGGTCCCTGTCCCTCGCGTCCCATGCAAGGAACACACCTGCAGAGGGCCTGCTCATGATAGCGGGAACGGTGCTCATGATAGCGGTCAGGGTGCCTGGCGGGGCCTCCGGGGCCTGGGGAGGGGGGAGCCGCCGGCGCCCACACACGCCCAAGCCTGTCCCCCAGTGTGCAATGTAGAATGGGTCCCTGTCCCTCGCGTCCCATGCAAGGAACACACCTGCAGAGGGCCTGCTCATGATAGCGGGAACGGTGCTCATGATAGCGGTCAGGGTGCCTGGCGGGGCCTCCGGGGCCTGGGGAGGGGGGAGCCGCCGGCGCCCACACACGCCCAAGCCTGTCCCCCAGTGTGCAATGTAGAATGGGTCCCTGTCCCTCGCGTCCCATGCAAGGAACACACCTGCAGAGGGCCTGCTCATGATAGCGGGAACGGTGCTCATGATAGCGGTCAGGGTGCCTGGCGGGGCCTCCGGGGCCTGGGGAGGGGGGGAGCCGCCGGCGCCCACACACGCCCAAGCCTGTCCCCCAGTGTGCAATGTAGAATGGGTCCCTGTCCCTCGCGTCCCATGCAAGGAACACACCTGCAGAGGGCCTGCTCATGATAGCGGGAACGGTGCTCATGATAGCGGTCAGGGTGCCTGGCGGGGCCTCCGGGGCCTGGGGAGGGGGGAGCCGCCGGCGCCCACACACGCCCAAGCCTGTCCCCCAGTGTGCAATGTAGAATGGGTCCCTGTCCCTCGCGTCCCATGCAAGGAACACACCTGCAGAGGGCCTGCTCATGATAGCGGGAACGGTGCTCATGATAGCGGTCAGGGTGCCTGGCGGGGCCTCCGGGGCCTGGGGAGGGGGGAGCCGCCGGCGCCCACACACGCCCAAGCCTGTCCCCCAGTGTGCAATGTAGAATGGGTCCCTGTCCCTCGCGTCCCATGCAAGGAACACACCTGCAGAGGGCCTGCTCATGATAGCGGGAACGGTGCTCATGATAGCGGTCAGGGTGCCTGGCGGGGCCTCCGGGGCCTGGGGAGGGGGGGAGCCGCCGGCGCCCACACACGCCCAAGCCTGTCCCCCAGTGTGCAATGTAGAATGGGTCCCTGTCCCTCGCGTCCCATGCAAGGAACACACCTGCAGAGGGCCTGCTCATGATAGCGGGAACGGTGCTCATGATAGCGGTCAGGGTGCCTGGCGGGGCCTCCGGGGCCTGGGGAGGGGGGAGCCGCCGGCGCCCACACACGCCCAAGCCTGTCCCCCAGTGTGCCATGTAGAATGGGTCCCTGTCCCTCGCGTCCCATGCAAGGAACACACCTGCAGAGGGCCTGCTCATGATAGCGGGAACGGTGCTCATGATAGCGGTCAGGGTGCCTGGCGGGGCCTCCGGGGCCTGGGGAGGGGCGGGAGCCGCCGGCGCCCACACACGCCCAAGCCTGTCCCCCAGTGTGCAATGTAGAATGGGTCCCTGTCCCTCGCGTCCCATGCAAGGAACACACCTGCAGAGGGCCTGCTCATGATAGCGGGAACGGTGCTCATGATAGCGGTCAGGGTGCCTGGCGGGGCCTCCGGGGCCTGGGGAGGGGGGGAGCCGCCGGCGCCCACACACGCCCAAGCCTGTCCCCCAGTGTGCAATGTAGAATGGGTCCCTGTCCCTCGCGTCCCATGCAAGGAACACACCTGCAGAGGGCCTGCTCATGATAGCGGGAACGGTGCTCATGATAGCGGTCAGGGTGCCTGGCGGGGCCTCCGGGGCCTGGGGAGGGGCGGGAGCCGCCGGCGCCCACACACGCCCAAGCCTGTCCCCCAGTGTGCAATGTAGAATGGGTCCCTGTCCCTCGCGTCCCATGCAAGGAACACACCTGCAGAGGGCCTGCTCATGATAGCGGGAACGGTGCTCATGATAGCGGTCAGGGTGCCTGGCGGGGCCTCCGGGGCCTGGGGAGGGGGGAGCCGCCGGCGCCCACACACGCCCAAGCCTGTCCCCCAGTGTGCAATGTAGAATGGGTCCCTGTCCCTCGCGTCCCATGCAAGGAACACACCTGCAGAGGGCCTGCTCATGATAGCGGGAACGGTGCTCATGATAGCGGTCAGGGTGCCTGGCGGGGCCTCCGGGGCCTGGGGAGGGGCGGGAGCCGCCGGCGCCCACACACGCCCAAGCCTGTCCCCCAGTGTGCAATGTAGAATGGGTCCCTGTCCCTCGCGTCCCATGCAAGGAACACACCTGCAGAGGGCCTGCTCATGATAGCGGGAACGGTGCTCATGATAGCGGTCAGGGTGCCTGGCGGGGCCTCCGGGGCCTGGGGAGGGGGCGGGAGCCGCCGGCGCCCACACACGCCCAAGCCTGTCCCCCAGTGTGCCATGTAGAATGGGTCCCTGTCCCTCGCGTCCCATGCAAGGAACACACCTGCAGAGGGCCTGCTCATGATAGCGGGAACGGTGCTCATGATAGCGGTCAGGGTGCCTGGCGGGGCCTCCGGGGCCTGGGGAGGGGGGGAGCCGCCGGCGCCCACACACGCCCAAGCCTGTCCCCCAGTGTGCAATGTAGAATGGGTCCCTGTCCCTCGCGTCCCATGCAAGGAACACACCTGCAGAGGGCCTGCTCATGATAGCGGGAACGGTGCTCATGATAGCGGTCAGGGTGCCTGGCGGGGCCTCCGGGGCCTGGGGAGGGGGAGCCGCCGGCGCCCACACACGCCCAAGCCTGTCCCCCAGTGTGCAATGTAGAATGGGTCCCTGTCCCTCGCGTCCCATGCAAGGAACGCACCTGCAGAGGGCCTGCTCATGATAGCGGGAACGGTGCTCATGATAGCGGTCAGGGTGCCTGGCGGGGCCTCCGGGGCCTGGGGAGGGGGCGGGAGCCGCCGGCGCCCACACACGCCCAAGCCTGTCCCCCAGTGTGCAATGTAGAATGGGTCCCTGTCCCTCGCGTCCCATGCAAGGAACACACCTGCAGAGGGCCTGCTCATGATAGCGGGAACGGTGCTCATGATAGCGGTCAGGGTGCCTGGCGGGGCCTCCGGGGCCTGGGGAGGGGGGGAGCCGCCGGCGCCCACACACGCCCAAGCCTGTCCCCCAGTGTGCAATGTAGAATGGGTCCCTGTCCCTCGCGTCCCATGCAAGGAACACACCTGCAGAGGGCCTGCTCATGATAGCGGGAACGGTGCTCATGATAGCGGTCAGGGTGCCTGGCGGGGCCTCCGGGGCCTGGGGAGGGGGAGCCGCCGGCGCCCACACACGCCCAAGCCTGTCCCCCAGTGTGCAATGTAGAATGGGTCCCTGTCCCTCGCGTCCCATGCAAGGAACACACCTGCAGAGGGCCTGCTCATGATAGCGGGAACGGTGCTCATGATAGCGGTCAGGGTGCCTGGCGGGGCCTCCGGGGCCTGGGGAGGGGGGGAGCCGCCGGCGCCCACACACGCCCAAGCCTGTCCCCCAGTGTGCCATGTAGAATGGGTCCCTGTCCCTCGCGTCCCATGCAAGGAACACACCTGCAGAGGGCCTGCTCATGATAGCGGGAACGGTGCTCATGATAGCGGTCAGGGTGCCTGGCGGGGCCTCCGGGGCTTGGGGAGGGGCGGGAGCCGCCGGCGCCCACACACGCCCAAGCCTGTCCCCCAGTGTGCAATGTAGAATGGGTCCCTGTCCCTCGCGTCCCATGCAAGGAACACACCTGCAGAGGGCCTGCTCATGATAGCGGGAACGGTGCTCATGATAGCGGTCAGGGTGCCTGGCGGGGCCTCCGGGGCCTGGGGAGGGGGGAGCCGCCGGCGCCCACACACGCCCAAGCCTGTCCCCCAGTGTGCCATGTAGAATGGGTCCCTGTCCCTCGCGTCCCATGCAAGGAACACACCTGCAGAGGGCCTGCTCATGATAGCGGGAACGGTGCTCATGATAGCGGTCAGGGTGCCTGGCGGGGCCTCCGGGGCCTGGGGAGGGGGAGCCGCCGGCGCCCACACACGCCCAAGCCTGTCCCCCAGTGTGCAATGTAGAATGGGTCCCTGTCCCTCGCGTCCCATGCAAGGAACACACCTGCAGAGGGCCTGCTCATGATAGCGGGAACGGTGCTCATGATAGCGGTCAGGGTGCCTGGCGGGGCCTCCGGGGCTTGGGGAGGGGGCGGGAGCCGCCGGCGCCCACACACGCCCAAGCCTGTCCCCCAGTGTGCCATGTAGAATGGGTCCCTGTCCCTCGCGTCCCATGCAAGGAACACACCTGCAGAGGGCCTGCTCATGATAGCGGGAACGGTGCTCATGATAGCGGTCAGGGTGCCTGGCGGGGCCTCCGGGGCTTGGGGAGGGGGAGCCGCCGGCGCCCACACACGCCCAAGCCTGTCCCCCAGTGTGCAATGTAGAATGGGTCCCTGTCCCTCGCGTCCCATGCAAGGAACACACCTGCAGAGGGCCTGCTCATGATAGCGGGAACGGTGCTCATGATAGCGGTCAGGGTGCCTGGCGGGGCCTCCGGGGCCTGGGGAGGGGGGAGCCGCCGGCGCCCACACACGCCCAAGCCTGTCCCCCAGTGTGCCATGTAGAATGGGTCCCTGTCCCTCGCGTCCCATGCAAGGAACACACCTGCAGAGGGCCTGCTCATGATAGCGGGAACGGTGCTCATGATAGCGGTCAGGGTGCCTGGCGGGGCCTCCGGGGCCTGGGGAGGGGGAGCCGCCGGCGCCCACACACGCCCAAGCCTGTCCCCCAGTGTGCAATGTAGAATGGGTCCCTGTCCCTCGCGTCCCATGCAAGGAACACACCTGCAGAGGGCCTGCTCAAGATAGCGGGAACGGTGCTCATGATAGCGGTCAGGGTGCCTGGCGGGGCCTCCGGGGCCTGGGGAGGGGGAGCCGCCGGCGCCCACACACGCCCAAGCCTGTCCCCCAGTGTGCCATGTAGAATGGGTCCCTGTCCCTCGCGTCCCATGCAAGGAACACACCTGCAGAGGGCCTGCTCATGATAGCGGGAACGGTGCTCATGATAGCGGTCAGGGTACCTGGCGGGGCCTCCGGGGCTACCGGGGCCGGGGGCGGGAGCCGCCGGCGCCCACACACGCCCAAGCCTGTCCCCCAGTGTGCCATGTAGAATGGGTCCCTGTCCCTCGCGTCCCATGCAAGGAACGCACCTGCAGAGGGCCTGCTCATGATAGCGGGAACGGTGCTCATGATAGCGGTCAGGGTGCCTGGCGGGGCCTCCGGGGCCTGGGGAGGGGGAGCCGCCGGCGCCCACACACGCCCAAGCCTGTCCCCCCAGTGTGCAATGTAGAATGGGTCCCTGTCCCTCGCGTCCCATGCAAGGAACTCACCTGTGGAGGTTGCTCATGATAGCGGGAACGGTGCTCATGATAGCGGTCAGGGTGCCTGGCGGGGCCTCCGGGGCCTCCGGGGCCTGGGGAGGGGGCGGGAGCCGCCGGCGCCCACACACGCCCAAGCCTGTCCCCCCAGTGTGCACTGTAGAATGGGTCCCTGTCCCTCGCGTCCCATGCGAGGAACGCACCTGCAGAGGGCCTGCTCACGATAGCGGGAACGGTGCTCATGATAGCGGTCAGGGTGCCTGGCGGGGCCTCCGGGGCTTGGGGAGGGGGCGGGAGCCGCCGGCGCCCACACACGCCCAAGCCTGTCCCCCCAGTGTGCACTGTAGAATGGGTCTCTGTCCCTCGCGTCCCATGCAAGGAACACACCTGCAGAGGGCCTGCTCACGATAGCGGGAACGGTGCTCATGATAGCGGTCAGGGTGCCTGGCGGGGCCTCCGGGGCCTGGGGAGGGGGAGCCGCCGGCGCCCACACACGCCCAAGCCTGTCCCCCAGTGTGCCATGTAGAATGGGTCCCTGTCCCTCGCGTCCCATGCAAGCAACACACCTGCAGAGGGCCTGCTCATGATAGCGGGAACGGTGCTCATGATAGCGGTCAGGGTACCTGGCGGGGCCTCCGGGGCTACCGGGGCCGGGGGCGGGAGCCGCTGGCGCCCACACACGCCCAAGCCTGTCCCCCCAGTGTGCAATGTAGAATGGGTCCCTGTCCCTCGCGTCCCATGCAAGGAACTCACCTGCAGAGGGCCTGCTCACGATAGCGGGAACGGTGCTCATGATAGCGGTCAGGGTGCCTGGCGGGGCCTCCGGGGCTTGGGGAGGGGGCGGGAGCCGCCGGCGCCCACACACGCCCAAGCCTGTCCCCCCAGTGTGCACTGTAGAATGGGTCTCTGTCCCTCGCGTCCCATGCAAGGAACACACCTGCAGAGGGCCTGCTCACGATAGCGGGAACGGTGCTCATGATAGCGGTCAGGGTGCCTGGCGGGGCCTCCGGGGCCTGGGGAGGGGGAGCCGCCGGCGCCCACACACGCCCAAGCCTGTCCCCCAGTGTGCCATGTAGAATGGGTCCCTGTCCCTCGCGTCCCATGCAAGCAACACACCTGCAGAGGGCCTGCTCATGATAGCGGGAACGGTGCTCATGATAGCGGTCAGGGTACCTGGCGGGGCCTCCGGGGCTACCGGGGCCGGGGGCGGGAGCCGCCGGCGCCCACACACGCCCAAGCCTGTCCCCCAGTGTGCCATGTAGAATGGGTCCCTGTCCCTCGCGTCCCATGCAAGGAACGCACCTGCAGAGGGCCTGCTCATGATAGCGGGAACGGTGCTCATGATAGCGGTCAGGGTGCCTGGCGGGGCCTCCGGGGCCTGGGGAGGGGGAGCCGCCGGCGCCCACACACGCCCAAGCCTGTCCCCCCAGTGTGCAATGTAGAATGGGTCCCTGTCCCTCGCGTCCCATGCAAGGAACTCACCTGTGGAGGTTGCTCATGATAGCGGGAACGGTGCTCATGATAGCGGTCAGGGTGCCTGGCGGGGCCTCCGGGGCCTGGGGAGGGGGAGCCGCCGGCGCCCACACACGCCCAAGCCTGTCCTCCCATTGCCCACTGCATGTTCCGTCCCTGTCCCTCGCGTTCCATGCAAGAAACGCACCTGCAGAGGGCCTGCTCATGATAGCGGTCAGGGTGATACTTAAATGATACCAAAAGACGTGATACTGCTGCTCGGGCTTGCCTGGTCATTAGACCACATGTACCTTGCCTCTCAGCGGTGCACAGAGTCTTGGGGTGCAGTGCGCAGGAGGCACTCGACCGGCACACTGCTGGCCGCCACACCATGATCGGGGTCGGAACGGGTCAAAACTCAACTGAAACTGCCCCTTTGTAACATTGTAATTGAGGCTACCGTATGCTTACATAGCGATTTAGCTCTTGCTCATGATAGCGATTTATCAGCGTGCGCATTTTCATGATATGTAGGTTTCGCGTCACGCTTCCTTCCTGGATTAACGGCCCGCAACCTTTAACCGCCTAGGAAAGCCTCCCACGACCGGCTATGCATGAAGACATGGTGGCAAGGGTAAGGTGCCGGTCGCACCTTGTACCCCGTTGCCGGTCCACATACGCTCCCAGCTCGCTAACGCCTCCTCCGTGATGCGCTAACCAAATGCAACGCTATTTATTGTTAAGCGAGGTCAAGGTTTCACGGCATAAAGACATGAGCGATAACTGCCCATTCAATACGTATCCGTTTGCACTCCCTTCCTTTCCTGCCGCACTATTCATCGCATGCTACCTAACTATCACTAGTGACAGTGCAAACGTTTCAGCCAACAGAAAAAAACTAAGGTTACGCCATAGGTGTGTACACCCTATTGCAACATCGTATGCACCTTAGACCTTGGACACTGTGATGGGGGGAAATGAAGCAGGATGCCCAACATATGTTCCCTCGTTATCCTCCTTGCCAACTGGCATAGCAGGCAAGGGAATATCCGTGCTGTTGCGACGGCGATAATACTGAACCGACAACATCGCAACCAGCGCAAGCGCCAGTGCACCGAAAACTGATCCCAAAACGATGCCGACAATAGCTTCAGTGCTAAGCTCACTCGAGCCAGACTCCTGTCCGTCATCTGCAGGCTGCTGTCCCTCACCTGCGGGCAGGCAGCATTGGCAACGCATTGCGTACATCTGTATCAGAGGATACTCCGTTCATGCATCTTACGCTAAAGGTGAGACCGATTCGAGATCTCTTCACCCACAAATGATTAGAGTGCATCACTTACTAGCTGAGGCCTTGATGCTGCAGTCCTCAAGAACGCATGGATTCGTTGTAGGGGCAAGCTGTAAGAAGCCATTACAGTCGCTGCAGGGTCCACATATACACACAATGGCAGTGGCATGCTACAGTATTGCAGTAAAAACGGAACGTATGGAATCGATGTACGCACAGTAAGCAAGATTACGCAAGAATGGCTGGCTGGCTGGAGAAAAGCATGTGGCGACATGACAAATGCAAAGGAAGAGCATCAACAGCTCTTAAACTGGGCAACGTACGTACCTGTATAAGAATGGGCAGATCACAGGCGGCTTGGCTTGATTGCAGCCTGGCTTGCCGATTGCCGTAAGCTGCTGCCCGGTGCATGAAGACGAGTCAATGACCGTCGGTGTGTCGAAATCAACGTTCCTCACAAAGGTCGTTGGCTTGCAGTGGCCGCACGCGGATGGTGTGATGGCCAGAGTGAGGTCGCTCAGGATCTGCACACGGACCATGGATCCATATTTCAGATACAGTAAACAAACAAACCGGCTCATGTATGAGCACTGTTTGCCAACAGCTAGAATTGTCACAGACAATTCCGTATGGCCGGTGTGTTGCCCCAGCACACGCTGCCGGTTTCACTCAATTATCTCTCAACTGAACCCACCAGATCAGCACGTAGCAGTCCACGTATCCACCAGTCACTTCCCATGGAAGCGCTCATGGTCCCATCGATACGGTACACTTTCTTGCCCTGGACGACGTTCAAATCCGACTGCAGGCCAAAGAGCTTAACGAACATAGCCGTTGTGATGGAGCGTACATCACAGGGTTGCGGCGCGCTTGGGAGCTTGCAATAGTTCGCATAGTATGACTCGTCGATGACGATGTCCACCTGAGGCATATGTCAACATGCATGCAGGCCTGTTTCATCCACTTCAAACCAACAAAAATGCTGACGGGACATGATGGCCTTCGTTTGATGTCAATGGATGACACAACACTGCTGCATATAGCTTGCTTCGCAGCTTTAGACTATCGAGTGCACAGCTCAAGTACAAGCTCCGCTTACCTCTTTGAGGATTTGGGAGAAAGTATTTGATCCTTCAGCGGTGTCGATGTTCACAACAAGCATCGGATTGCCGTTGTTTGGCTTCAATTCCACTAGTGGAGAGGCAGCATACGTTGCCGACAAGGCGTTCATGTCGAGCAATGCTCCGCCAGCATCCTGAGCACATAGAGTTGCACATGAAACTCCTTGCACCATGAATGTTGGCATTAAGGTGAACGAAAGAGCGACTGTGTCACACTACAGTATGACAATCTTTTTCATCAAACCGGCACCGCAGGCCCCTGCCACCTTCGTTAGAGCCTCTTTGTAGCGTGCAAATGATACTTGGGCTTGCTTGGGGCCATAGTAGTCCAGGTAGCTAACCCATGCCACGACTGGCGGCTTGGCCTGAGACGTGTTCCAGAAGCTTGCCACACGTCCTTTCATTTCCGAGTAGGCATTCGTGATGGTGCTGTAAAGCGCATTGGCCTGCACCTCCTTGTTAAAGAAGGCAGCCATGAACTTGATCCACTCCACACGCTGCAAGGCACCATCGTCCGCTGATGCTCTGCAGTGAAAGAACGTAGGGTGAAGCACTTGTTACAGCACAGGTTGGGTTACGAGGTGTATGGTTCGCAAGGTTCCAAAGGTGACAAGCCAATGCCTGTGCAAGAAGTAACCTGATTCCTTGCTTACGTGAAGGAAACAGCTTTGGTAAAGTTCGACGGTGACCACACAAAGAATGCGTCGACGGCATTCACTTGCTCTTGAAGCGCAGTGAGGTCCTTGGGGGGCGACGTTGGGTCAAGCGCAATCCGATTGCAACCTGAACGCATGCGAGTAATGCAAGCAGGAGACGACAGAGGGACTGATGAGGGGCTCCTCCATCCATGAACATCAACGACTACCGGTGTACTGAGTCCATGTACTGAATCCATCCCATGCATCAATGGCGGCCACATTTCTTCCCGACATTTACATTCAGCATAGCCAGTCCCACATGTTTTGATTGGTGTATATAAGGTTCTCATCACACATCGAGACAGCCCTGTACGTAACTAACCTGACTTTGAGTTCAGTAGCTGCAGGCATGGCTCCACTGCATATGTGCTGGTGTAGGCAACACGTGGTAGCAAATCCAATGCCTCCTGTTCAGGCCAGTGGGATTCCAGATGAGTATTGATCACTTTGCGACCTATCTGCCGACTGACTACCTTGAGCAAGCCACCCACAATCCATCCACAACTCACCAGGAATCCGAGAGCTGTGCTGTCGGGTGTGGCCACAGACTGCAGTGGCACCTGAAACACCTTTGCTCCTGGAAGTTGCAGAGACAGGTCGGGCACAGGCGCTCCACACTGGTGCAGAATGTAGACTTCGTTGTTGCGCTTGTTTGTTACAAGCTTGTAGGTTCGGCGATACTCAATTGTAAAATCGCTAGCCGCAACGACCTGCATTTGAAGAAGAGTGTGCGTGAGGGCAGCGGAGCGTGGCCGACGGCATTAAGTGCTTCACTGGATGGTGGAGCAACGGCCATGGTGATCAGCAGGTCCCCGCACCTTCGCCTGAATCTCCACAGGAAAGAGGTTGACTGTGCTGTTAACTACAGGCGAGCCTGTCAAGCAGTCTGCTGCTGAGACGGCGACGAAAGGCATCACCCATGCTCCAGCGAGCAGCGCGAGCAGAGCGAATGCCAAGCCATCGGGCTTCATGGTCTCTGAAGTCATCCGCAGATCATGTGATGGAAATTGGCGGCCGGCGCTGGGAATTCTCGTGATGCTTCACAAATGCGACGACCTGCTATGGTCAGAGAAGCGGTCCCGACACAGATATGATCCTTTGTTGTTCGGTAGTTGTTGGTATGGCGCTGTCCCTCTTTGTATTGGAGGGTAACCGCCCGGCGGAGGCAGGTTCGTTGTATGGCGCTGTTAGCGCTGTCCCCTTTTGTACCGGAGGACGGTACCCCCCGTCCCTTTTTTCTCCTAGGCCACCTGCCCATTTTCCATTGTGTGCTTCTTGTAGAGCTCTCATACCTCTACTGATCCACACAGGGTTTGCTCTACCCTTTCCTTCACGGTCGACAGCTGCACACATACAGCATCACAATGACGTCGTCGCTCTCAGTATCGCACCACACTCGGCCACAATCTGCATTCTGGCTGCTTACTATTTGCTCATTCGTCCTCTTACTTTTGGTGGCCACCGCCGCATCCTCCGTTGGAACCATCAGGAATGCCCCGCTGCCGCGCGGCCGTCAGCAGCCGCTGCGAGAGCCAGCACCGGACAAAGACGTTGTCTTAACGCGCTGTGGAAATGTTGAGGCAATCCTGTCGCCTGAGCTGCTGAGGCGGGCCACTTCATTGGTGGTTTTCAACACAGTGGGCGCAGCAGAACTGCGAGGAAACCTCTCCATGCCAGCAGCGTCGGGGAACGATTTGGCCTCACAGGTGTGTTGAGAGATCAGTCTGTGACAGGCAGATGCAGTTCACTGTGCAGTGATTCAGGTGCCATAACGTGCTTTGGCGTGGGGCGGGCCTGCCCTAGACTACGTGATGACTGTTGCTAGCCCTTGCTTTCAACTAACGTGCTTCGTGCAGACGACGTACCGAGGTGCAGGATGGCTCACTTTGTACCACACCAGCGCTCCGTATCTTGAGGTATGAGTTCAGCAATGGTTCATTAGTGGACGCGCAACCTATGATCAGCGAAGGGCGAAGCGTCCCAGCGAAGTTGCCCTGTGCTGGTTGCCCATAGCACTTGACCAGCAAGTGCACTGTTCCTTCAAATCTTTCGCTAACTACTGTATAATTCTCCGTTGCACATGTAGCACAACTCACACATTCACTTGCGGTGCTTCATCTTGAAGTAGGCACGCGTGGACGTATCATCAGATGAACGGATGGCCCCTAAGTTGTGTTTTTGGTAAGTGTGCGTGTGTGTCAGATGCGTGTAAAGGGCTGCTCGCATGAGCCTGGGAGTCTGAGGCGCGGTGATTAGCCGGCCAGCCTTACATACGGAACCGAAAGCCGGAGGAGACCGAAGCCCGCCCCATCCCGCCCATCTCGATCCGTTACATTTGTGTCGCCGCTGAAGCCGCGTCAGATGTGTGTGTGTGTGTGTGTGTGCGCGCGCGCGTGTGGGCCTAGTTATGTTTTGCATATACCATGATTGTCCACGCATGGCCACACACTACTCTCTCACTGTGTCTCAAAATGTGTCTTCTTCGCTCATTATTACTGAGACCTTTCATCACACCATCTCGTAGGTCCATGAAGGAGGAAGCGGATGGACCTGAACCGGCTCCGTTTTGCATCTACTTCCCTCCATTCTGTGACTGGAGTGTCGACCCTTGTGTACCCATACCCTCCAACAAGGAGTGGTTTGTCAAATGGCAGCAGGCGCATGGCACTGAATTCAATCTGGATGTGCCCAATGTAGTGCGTGACATAGAAATGGCAATGGGGGGTGTTACCCCTTAAGTGACGTGAACCTGACACTCTGGTCAGCATGCCATGGCATGGGTGTCCGTATCCCATACCACAGCGTCATCCTGAGCTTTGATCTCCAGGCTGACATTGCAACTGCACCAAGTGTATCTTCTGCTGCTGCCTGAATGAAGTAAATGAAGAGAATGAAGTAGGGGAAGAAAGCGCAGTTGGACTGAAGGTGAAAGAAGGTGGAATGAACGGTTAGGCTGAGCTATATTGATATATGACAATTGTAGTAGGGCTTGTGGCGTCAGAGGTGGGGCGGGGTAGGCGGGGGTAGCGGGGGCGGCCGGGGTGGGGAGGTGGTAGAAAGCGATGGCCCCATCCAGCTGCCCCCAGGCCCCAGCTGCCCCCGGTCCCCAGTATGTAGCAGACCGGCCACCGTCTAGGCCTGCTGCCTTGCCCAACCCGCCTGTGGGTCCTCGTGTGGAATGGCCTCGGCCTTTATCTGGCAGGCGGGGGGCGGGCCCGCCCGCCCAACACTCGCAAAACGAACCCTCATTCGTTAAGTGCCATTTTGCTTCGCTCTGAAAATGTCTAATCGG
>JAEHOE010000319.1:0-37549 GCA_016858145.1 Edaphochlamys debaryana | reverse complement strand
TTGCCGTACTCATCATATGTATGCGTTCATGAGCGAGACTCACGAGGTGTGGAAGATTGGCCGCCGAGCACGTATGCCACACGCACGCATGACCCTGTACAACGCGGAAAGCAGGGCCACACTTAATGAGTACCCACAAATTTTTTTTTGTGTGGCCCAGTCGTGTGGATTGCTGCCCTAGGATCGTTCTGCACGCCCGGTGGTGCCCAGGATCTAGCGTGTGAAGACGCTGACTCTGGTCTCGCCTCAGGGAGCGGGCTCGGGATGTCTCAAGCGCGGGTCTCGTGACGCAGGGGTATTGCGCACGTCGAAGTGGGACTTAGGTTTGGGAAGTGATGCAGCGGAAGCGTATAGCGTGACGGGGGTCAAAGGGGTGTGAGCTGACGGAAGGGGGGGGGATGGAGCAGCGGCGCGGGGCTGCTGCGGCGAAGACCTGGCTGGGCTGAGGGCCCGCAGGGTTTAGCGTGTGATCGGGTAGGAAGCCAATGCGCTCGCCTCCGCTCGCGCACTGATGCAGGCGAGGAGCGGGGAGCGTGTCCTGTGGCGCTAGTGCGAGCGCTGAAGGGGACACGAGACAAACACAGCCGGCTGCGGGGCAGGCAGGCTGAGTGGGGGCAGGGACCAGGGGTCCGTGCCTGACGCCTCTGGGAACAGGGCGCGGGGCTCCAGGTCGGAGACAGAAGTGAGCTCTCAGATTACAGAGGGCTCGGCAGGATAGCACTTGGCAATAAAGCCGCAGAATAGCGAGTCAGGGCAGGTTTACGCTCCAGACGATCACGGTTTTGGATCCGGGGCTTACCCCATCCGTCACCGGTCACTCCTTATGTACTCCCGGGCAATCGCATAAGGCCCCTTTGAAAGCTTCACGCACTACCGCACAACCACATCAACCCAAACCACAATTGCCGTGACCACCAAACACCTCCGAGCGTCAACAACCACACACCCTCTTCCCCCTTGGCCCTCGCCACCCATCTTGCATGGTCCAGATCCACTTGCAATACTGTACACAGGCCGCAGATGTGCTCCCGACCGCTCAGCCCTCACGACCACACACCCTTATCCCACATACGGTGCCCTTCCACTCGTCCCAGGGTATCCAGGGCGCCTCGCTCGCCACAAAGACAACTAGTGGTCCAGGGGACCCTTGCTTACTCAGTGGTACACGTGTCATTGCTCCAGGCCACACGCCACACACACCACGCCGCATGTCACGGAATGCCGTAGAACTTAGAAGTGCACCCCCGACTTGTCAATGTGCGTGCCCTGCCATGAGCGCATGCCAATCGCTCGTGGGCATGCAAGTGCTATGGTACAGCCGCAAAGCGCGCGGCACACGCAGGAGCGTGTCGCGTGGACACCCAATCCTCATGTTCAACCACCCTCGTGCAACAGCTGTACAACGCTGGGGGTAGTTGCGGGGCTGCACGTCCCGTCAGCTAGAACCCACGCTGCGGTTGCTCGACCGCTGCATCAACCCGCCCCTTACTCGACCATGACCTCCGGGCTCGCCGCGGGCGGGTCAGTCGCCAGGCGCACGCGGCGGGAGCCGATGGAGCGGACCACGCGCAGGTGCCGGCGGGGGTCCTTGACCTTGCCCTTGAACACAATCACCAGCGGAGGGGAGCTGCCGGGGCCGGGAATGGAGTCGGGGAAGCCGGAGTCGCCGAAGTCCGGGCTGCCGGGCGGCGGCGGCGGCACGAAAGGCGGGCAGTCCATCTGCGGCACCACCTGGTAGTCCATGGGGCTGGGGAAGGAGGTGGCGAAGGGAGCGGGGCTCTCCTCGAGCGGGTTTGAAGGGGGCGTGAGTCATGGGGACCAGGCCGGCGGAGCAGGTGGGGGAGCCGGGCGGCTCGCACATCTTAGCGTCCGGCGAGGAGAAGGCGCCGAAGGCCTCGACCGTCTCGGGGTCGCAGGGGGCGAACACGGGGTCGGGGATCTCGTTGCCCAGGTTGGTGTCCATGGGAGCGCCGCCGTTGTCAGCCGCCGGAGAGGAGGCGCTAGGCGGGGGAGGCGGAGGCGGAGGAGGGTGCTCAGCGAACACAATGCCCGTGGGGGCGTGCATGGGCGGGATCGGCGGGATCAGGGACTGCAGGTGCACGTTGGCCTTAGCCGTGGCCCATGCGCCCCGCTCAATGGCCTTGGCGACGGCCGTCAAGGAAGGTTTGCCGGAGCTGGGCGCGCAGATGCCGAGGTCCTCGAAGGCGGAGGCGAAGGTGTCGGTCGTGTTGTACGAGCGGGCCATGTCAAACACCTTGGCGATGTGGGGCGCAATGCGCGGGTCAGTCAGGGCCATGGACAGGCGCTGCACACCGGAGACCACGGTGGTGAAAGCCTCGTTGGGGGGGCAGTATCTCGCCCTCGAAGAACAGGCCCCCGGTGCCCGGCCCAGAGCCCAGGGCGGCCATCATGTACTGAGTCAGCATGATGGGGTCTGCGTACGGGAACAGGACCCCGCCGACCAGCGCCGCGAGTACTCCCAGCAGCTCAGCCAGCGACAGACTCTCCTTGGTGACATCGCTGTGGGCCTTCTCGGCCCGCGCGAGCTGAAGCGACATCTGAGACACCAGATGGTTGAGCGCCACCACGCTCCTTCCGCTCACGTTGAGCTTCTTGAGCAGCCACTTGACCGCAGCCGTCTGGGTACCGGTATAGATGAAGTCCTTAGTCAGGGACTTGGGGTCCTTGTCGGCCTCGGCCGCGATGCTGGGCTTGCCGTTGGGCCGGGCGCGCACCGCCGGGAGGGCCCTCACCAGGCGCACTCCCTTGTAGTTGACAAAACCACGCACACGGACCGACGTCCTAAGCGCGGTGCTCGGGCGGAGCCCATGCACACCGGCATCCCTAGCGCTACGGCCGGCGTCAGCCTTCTTGGCGGCGACAGCAAGCATGATGCGGGTTAGCTAGAAACCTCAGCGCTTCAGAGGCAATAATGTTGTCGCGTGTGCAGCGTGTAACGGGTTGCCGGGTTGTGTGGGCGTTTAAGGGTGGCGTTCGGTTGCCCCCTCCTCCGGCGGTCGTTTATTTGCCACCTGTGCACCAGGCTTGGCCAACCGCCCGTACGGCACGAGCTTGTGAGCTTGCGCGTTGGAGGCTTCTCCAGCACAGACTCCATAGTCGGCACCTTACCGCGGGGCGCTATGGGGGCCGGCGTCGCCTACGCGGGGGCGCCGGCGGCGCTGGCGGGTCAGCCCTGGCGAGCGAACACCGCCACCCATGCCCGTTTGCCCCAGCCGACGCATCCTTAGTCTTCTGAAGTGTCACGTGCACCCATTGAGGGGAGCCGCAGACCGGGTAGGGCCCGGCGTGAGAAGTTGGACCGTTGACCCTAGCGGTTCGCCACAGGATATGCGCCCCTGCCCCTCTGCTTCAGCAGCCGGGCGGCACTCCTTCCTTGCTTACACTTCCCATAAGGCTTTCCTTACGCGGCGTCTGCCGGCGTGCCCTTTTTCGTCGCAAACCCTACCGTGGTTGTGGTCAACGCGTTCGGAGCCTGTCACTTTTCGTTGGTGCGTTGACCAGAAACTTGATGGTTAGTCACGGGGCGTTTCCAACCTGTGCGCCACACGTGTCCTGTGACTCCCGGTCACCTGGGCGTGCGATGTTGCGACCATCGCGACCGCGCCCCTCAGCACAGCACAGTTCGCTCAAGGATTGCCTCCCGTCGTCGGATAACTCAAAGTTATGGCCACTTGTCGTGGCGGAAGAGGTCCCTGTCTCGGTCGGTGTCCGGCTTGTCCCGACCGTCACCCCGCCCTTCGCCCGCAGGCACCCTGCCTACAAGCTGGACCGAGGCACGAACAGGAGGTGCGACGCGACGGGAAACATGGTCCCTTGCGCGTCCTTGACGATGGCGTGGGAGCCGTCGGGTGCCCGCCAAAACTGGAACAGGTAGGGTCCCTCACGGTCCTTGGCCATCTTACTATCCCGTCGCTTCAGCTTCCACACCAAAGCGTCTTGCGGGATGTCGGGCAGCCCTCGAAGCTCGTGCGCCTGCGCTGGCCTGACATTGTATTGTCCCCCGGTCTCCCTTTCCACAGGTCCAGGGTTCGGGCCTGCCCCTTCAGCTGGCGCACCACCGGCGGCGGCGGGCGCTTCGCGCCTCTGATCCGCCGGACCAATCTCCGGGGCTGACGCGCGTGCTTGGGTAGGTACGGCGCCCGGGTTGGCACCTTCCCGCTGCTGGGGCTTAGCCAAGGGGGGCTGGGCCGCCTCCTTACCGCGCGGCTTCCGCTGCACAGTCGCCTGCCGGGCCGCCGCCACTACTTCCTCCCCAAGGGGGTTAACTGGACCCGCCCCTGCCGCCGATCCGTCTTCCGGCTTGCCGGGCTTCTGCCCTCGTTGCCTGGGCTTGGATTGGTGCCGCCTCTTCTGATACTCCCTTTCCGCCCTCTCCTTCGCCTCAACGTGCCTCTTCTCCGCATCCACCGCCAACCCTTCCATGCGCTCTCGCCGTGCCCTCAGGAGCTGGTAGTGCTCGGACGTCCACTCTACACGGACCTGCTCGGGCTCAACTTCCTCCGGCGAGGCCTCCGGGTCTGCCGGGGGAGCCAGCTCCACAGCCAAGGTGAGCTCGCGCCCAAACATGCACAGAGCAGGGCTCATCTTGGTGACGGCGTGGGCCGCCGTTCGATAAGCATAAGCGGCGTCGTAGCACTTGGCATCCCACTCGGTCTCCTCGGTGATCAACTTGCGGAGAGAATCCAGCAAGGTCCCCACCATGCGTTCCGCCTTCCCGTTGCCACGCGGGTTGCTACCGGCCGTGACGTACTGCTTGATGCTGCGGGAGCGCAGCTCGCGTGCGAAGGCCTTGCCCGTGAACTCTGTACCACGGTCTGACACCACCACCCTTGGCACGCCATACCGACAGACCCAGTTCTGCCAGAAGGCCGTCCAGACCTCCGCCGCCTTCTTCGTCTTCAGGGGCACTACTTCTACCCAAGAGCTGAAGCTGTCCACCATGACCAAGCAGTAACGATGCCCGCGCGGCGTCTTTGTCACCGGGCCGAACAGGTCCAAGTGCACCGTATCCAATATCGGTACGACCGGAAGGGGGCGAAGCCGAGGATGGCGCAGCAGTTTGTTCTGGTTGCTAGCGCACTCGGGGCACTGACGTAGGCAGGCTTCCACATCCTTGCGCACGCCGGGCCACCAGAACCGGGCCTGCACGGAGCTGTAGGTTTTGTCAAAGCCCTGATGCCCCTGACTGTGCACCGTGCGCACAATAGACGCGCACTCGGCCGGCTTGGGGACCTTCCACTTTGAGATCTCCCCGGCTGGAAGCCGTCGCTGCTGGCGCCGCACCTTGTACAGCGTCCCCTCGAGCCACATATAGTTCTCTGCCCGACGCTCAATCCTCTTGGTCTCCTTGATTGCCCTCTCCAGGCCCATGTTTTCGGGGAAGCTCCAGCGCCCCGTTTGCAGGTAATGGATCAGGGCCGTGTCTTCCCAGGGCGACCTCTCCGCCCGGGGTTTCGAGGGTCCAGCCTCATCCCCCTCATCCGCCCCTTCTCCCTCCTCAATTTCCAGCTCCACAGCCACATCCTCACCCATGCCTTCCCCCTCCTCTTCCTCCCCCTCGTCCTCAGGCCTCCACGACACCACAAGGCTCTCACGGGCCGACCCGCCACTGTCTTCCTCTGCGCCGGTGCCTTCCGTCGTCAGGTCACTCGGCCCAGGCGCTGCCACCGGGGCCTGCGGCGGCGCAGGGGCCGCAGCGGCTGCGGGGGCCACTGGGGCCGGCGGTACAAACGGTGCGTGTGGGCCTGGGCACATCCACATGCCCGGCGGCACGTGGGCCAGGGGCGGGTTGAGGCAGAAAGTGTGGAAGGCCTGGGTACACCCGTAATAGTCACAGAGAAGCAAGGAGTCATCAGGCATCCCTTGACCGCACACGGAGCACCGGATCGCGGGGTTCCAGTCCTCAGGGGACCCTTGCCCCCGCTTCTCAGAGGTGCCCTCCTTCTCTGGGTCCACGAACCCGGTTAGCAGGCAGCTCCGTCTGCGCTGCCGCTTGGTCTGTTGCCCCCCTTCCCCGTCCCCGGGGTCGCGTCCTCTTGCCCACAGCGGTGACTGGGGCTCGGTTCCCGGATAGACGGGGACCACTCCTGGTTCCTCACCGCCCGAGGGTGTCTGCGTCCGGTCATCATCGCCCTCCATGGGGACTGGGCCCTCCGCCTCCCGCGCCACGGGTTGAGTCTGTGGAATGTCCATCCCGTCCACCTCACCCGCACCGTGCTCGGCGGCGCGCACAGGTGCGTGGGCTGGCTGCGTGAGGGGCACCGGGGCCTCCTCCTCCTCTCTTTCCACGACAGGGCGCCGCGGTGCTCCGGGCGCTGGCACCCAGGGCACCCGGGGGAAGCGATGGGAGCGGATGCTCGAGCGACCTGTGACGACCCCAGTCTCGTGTGTCATGCCCGCCCGTCGTTCCCTCTCGTCCAACTTCAGGTTCTCCCTGCGGTGGGCCTCCCCCTCTGCCGCCTCCTCCCGCGCAAGCCGTCGTCCCAGAGCCTGGTTGGCCTGAAGCTGCTGCGGTGAGATGCGGGGCGCGGGCGGGTTGCCACCCGGCCGGTAATCCGGAGCGTAGTAAGTGTTGCAGTTACGGTTAGCTTCAGAGCGCCCATCAGTCATGTACACCTCCAGACCGGTGTGCGCTCCTCCCCATAGGTCCGCCGTACCCTCATCCTCGCCGTCCCCCAAGTCCTCCATCCTGATCGCAGCCACCCCACGGTAGGATACCAGGGGCGCCGTGTCACGACGGTTAGGGGCGCTCACCGACTTCGGCAAGAGGGTCGTCGGTCGCCGCCAGGGCCGCGGATTCGGCGCACATAGGCTGCGACGCACGGGTTGCGCTGAGGCAATACGGCTCGTGACGTAGACCTCGATTTCTGGCGAGAGCTCCGCTCTCGGAGCCTCACCAGCACACATCTCCACCGTGGTGGCCTCCGCCTGCCAGTGTTCTGAGCTAGCCACTCCACTTGCCACCCCAGGCGGGCGCTCCTCATCGTCGCTGTCCTCCGCCAAGTGTGCCAGCCGGCTCAGGCCGTCCACGTTCCCATGCTTCTCGCCCGCCCGATGCTGGATGTCCATGTCGTACGACATAAGCTTAAGGGCCATGCGGGCGAGCTTGCCCTGCAGACTGGACGTCTTGGCGGTCATCAAGTACCGCACCGCCATACTATCGGTGAGGAGGGTGAAGCGCGTTCCCCACACGTATGGGCGGAAGTGAGTCACGCCGAAGACGGCGGCATAGCACTCGCCGTCCGCTGCGGACCAGTTGAGCTGGCTTCCTGACATCTTCTTGCTTGCGTACTGCACCACCCTCTCCTTCCCATCTGGCCCCACTTGACTCAGGATCGCCGCCACGGCATGCTTGCTCCAATCCGTGGCGATGATGAACGGCCGGGAGAAGTCAGGCGCGGCCAGGACTGGCGTGCTGAGCAGGGCCTGCCGCAACGTGCTCCACGCCTCGTGCTCCTCCGGTCCCCACTGCCAAGGTTGGTCCTTGCGCGTCAGCTCGTACAGGGGCTTTGCCTTGAGGCTAAAGTTGCGGATGAACGCCTTGTAGTATGCCGCCGTCGATATCCAACTGCGCACCTCCTTGACCGTCCGCGGTGCGGGCAGCCGCTCAATCGTTGCCAAGTTACGCGGGTCAGGCTCAACTGTGCCCTTCTCTCCGTCCAGCAGGTGTCCCAGAAAGATCACCCTCTTCATGCCAAGCCTGCACTTCTTCAGCGCCACGCGCAAGCCCGCCAGTCGCAGACATGCAAACACGTCCTCCAGTGCCCTCAAGTGCTCCTCCCACGTGGGGGCGAAGGTGAGCACATCGTCGGCAAAGGCCACGCAGCATGGGCGAGGGCGTGGGCGGTCTGCGCTTGCAGCCTCCCGTTCTTGGTAGTGAGAGCCGGGCATCAAAGGCGCCATCACGAGGGACATCAGCCGGCTGAACACCGCACTTGAGTTCCGAAAGCCCATGGGCATGACCGTAGGGCGATACGCGGCGTGTGGGGTCACAATCGTCAGCTTGTCTTTCGACTCTTCATCATGCATGGGCACCTGCCAGTAGCCCGCCTTGAGGTCCAGGCTGGAGTAGATCATAGTGGACCCGCCTGACGGCGCGGCGGTGTCCAACAGGTCCTGGATATTCCCCATTGGGTAGCGCTGCGGGCGGACGACCAGATTGCACGCTCGCGCATCGGTCACCACCCGGAATTCAGCCGGGGGCTTGGGTTTGCTCGTCTCATCCTGCCCGTCGGCCGTGACCGCCACGGGATCAGCCTTCTTAGGGATGACCATGACAGGGGAACCCCAGGCACTCGTGCTGGGCTCGATCAGTCCGTCCTTCAGTAGTTTGGCCATCTCCGCATCAACCGCCGCCATCTCAACACGTGACATTCGGTACGGCGGGGTGTAAACCGGAGGGCTGTCCCCCGTATCCACCTTGCAGGTTACCCACGTCGTGCGCCCCAGCTCGCTGTTCGTCAAGGCGAACATGTCATGGTTGCGCATCAGGAGCTGATACATCCCCTCCCTTTGTGCCGAGGTGAGATCCGGGTTGATCCTCTCCCGCAGCGTGTTACTCAGCTCCTCCCTTGGGGGCGTTTCCTTGTTGCGTGCCCACGCACGGGTAGCGAGGGCCCGGGCTGCTGCCAGGTGCTCCTCCGCCGAGGTGAAGGTCGGCGGGCTAGGCAGGCTTTCTGTCTGCCCCGACCCTTTCGTTCCCAACTGGGCCACGGCCCCTTCACCCTCCCCCGCAGGCGCCGTCCGCCCGCTTGGGCCGGCAGCCGAGGGTGAGAGATACACCTCAACGTTGGGTCGGCGCGTTGACTGGGCTTGCCGCTCCCAGTCATCCTGATCCGGCCCATCCTCATTATCCTCCCACGACCCCCATGAGCCTGGGCTCCCTCCGGCCCCAGCATCATCATCCCCATCGTCATCCTCGCTCTCCGAGTTGCTGCCCTCCTCACTCCCCTCTTCTTCCTCGCCCTCCTCAGCCTCGTTCTCATCTTCGTCAGAGTCCTCCACGAGTGGCGGGAGGTCACCGTCATCCATGGGTTCTCCGGCCCCCGGTGCGCTGGTGCTTGCGGACTGCGTACGAGCACCCGCCGCCGCGGCTGGGGGCGGGTCGAAGTCCGCCACCAAGGCCCCCTCCGGTGAGTCCTCCTCGGGAATGGTCTCCACCATCATGGCCTCGGGAGACCTCAGGAAGGTGATGGGGATAAAGCTACGTTGCCCATCGTCGTTCGTGTAGTACAGGCGTGAAGTGTCATAGCAAATGGTTGCCCGCGCCTGACTCAGCCAATCGCAGCCGAGCAGCATGTAGTACGACCTCGCCTGGCTCACAAATGGGTCAATCGTGATCACCATGTCCCCTGTCGATGTGAAAAGCTCCCTAATCCGCCCTGACGGTTTCGCACTGCTCCCGTCCGCCGACAGGAACGTGGCACTGGTTGGCTCAATGCTGGGCAGCAGGCGTAGCTTCCGTACGGTCTGGTACGGCGCCAGGCTGCTGGACGCCCCACTATCGATGATGCTGGGGGTCTTGACCATGACGCCCTCCGCATCAGCCAGGAGGATCTCTGCCCGGCACACCTGGAACCGAGGTGGCTCCAAGGCGGTGGTCTTCATCACCACCCCAGGGTCGGCGTGCATAATCATCGGGTCGCCCCGAGCTTGGTCGGGTGAGTCCGGGTTGATCTCGGCTGCATGCTGCGCGGGCGCAGCTGGCGCACCGGGGGAAGGCGCGGCCGCCGCCCCCTTGTCGCGCTGGGCACGTGCCACGTTGAGGATCCGAGCACCTAGCTTTGTGTAAACGTTGACAGGGTTGACACGCAGCGCTGACCCCAGGGTCAGGGGAAACTTGTTGACCTTCAGCATGATCTCATCCGCAACCCTCCCCTCTTCCTCCATCGGGTTGCCAGCAGGGATGGCGTGCGTGCGGCCCATGGTCTCGCCGGCGGCCCGAGGTGGCGGCCGCCACCCCACGCGGCCGGGGCTCCGCCTGGCTTCGAAGGCCGGGGGCTGTGCGGGAGGTGGGTCCATCCTTGTCCCAGCGGGCATAGCACGCCGTGCCGCCACATGCGGGCGCTCCTCTTCTCCCCCCGCTCGCCCCTCACGGGCTCCGCCCGCCCCAGCAGGATTCACATAACTGGCTGGGTCAATCGCCACCCTCTTGCGGGGCAGCGTGGTGTTCGGGAAGTCACCCATCCGCTTCAGGTACACCTCATCCCGGTGAGCCTGATGGTTGTGGAAACGTGGCGACTGGTATCGAGGGGGTGTCGGGCTCAGGCGCGGGAATCGGCCCCGCAGAGGCCCCCCATGCGCGGAGTAGACCTGAGGAGTGTGGTCTACGTCCACCATGCTGACCATGGTCGCCAGGTCATCTCCCCGCCTTGTCGGGTAACCACCCTCCTGCCTCCTTTGCATCTCCTGCAGGTTCACGGAGAGGCGTGCGAACTCCCGCCGCAACGCCTCAATGTCGTTTGAAGCCCCTCCGGTGGGAGACGCAGGTGGGCGAGGGGGAGGTGCCGCCCGCGGTGGGGTGCGTGTGTCTTCGCGCCTCCCCATTGGCTCCCGGCGGTCATCCCACCGTACACGAGGGCGATCTTGCGCGTCCCGTCCCCGTGCCATGCCACCGCTTCGTGGCTCGGGCCTCACAAGCTCGTAACGGGGCGCTGGGTTCACCCGCTCAAACCGGGGACCCTCCTCTCGGCCCTTGCGACTGGGCGCAGACCGGCCCACATCCTCCCCCTCCTCCTCATCCCCTTGATCATCCCTCGCCAGGTCCAGACCCTCGCTCACATAAATGGCATCGCTGATGGCAGCGTCAAGGTCACGTGGCCGCAACAGGTAAACCTTGGCGTGGATGCGGGGTTGCAGCCCTCGCAGGAAGTTATACATGTATGTGGGGTCCTCGTTTGCATCAATGCTGAGCTGTGAGCACAGGTGCCGATATCGGTCCGCATAGCGCCTCACGCTCTCCTTGCGCCCCTGCTTGCAGTTTGCCAGGCGGCTGTACAACTCGTCCTCTCTCTCGGCGAACCGGTTCACGAAAGCCCGTCTGAAGGACGCCCAGTTTCCTAGCTCTGGTCCAAGCCCCGCCTCCCAAATCTGGGCGACCGAGTTCAGGCGGCAGCACGCCACCATCAATTTATCCTCATCACGCCATTCAAACAACTGGGCGTGGCGCTCAATGCGGTTTAGCCATTGCCGTGCATCATGCAGATCCGGATCGAACAGGGGGATGGCATTCAAGCCTGACGCGGTAACGCCATGTTGGCGCTCTTGGTCTTCCATATTGGCCCCTTTTCTTCTTGTGTTGGGTGTTACTGTACGTCTGACCGGCTATGAGAGCGAGGTGCAGCCACTGACTTGCACAACCAGGTCCCGCTACCAGGAAAGCAGGGCCACACTTAATGAGTACCCACAATTTTTTTTTTGTGTGGCCCAGTCGTGTGGATTGCTGCCCTAGGATCGTTCTGCACGCCCGGTGGTGCCCAGGATCTAGCGTGTGAAGACGCTGACTCTGGTCTCGCCTCAGGGAGCGGGCTCGGGATGTCTCAAGCGCGGGTCTCGTGACGCAGGGGTATTGCGCACGTCGAAGTGGGACTTAGGTTTGGGAAGTGATGCAGCGGAAGCGTATAGCGTGACGGGGTCAAAGGGGTGTGAGCTGACGGAAGGGGGGGGGATGGAGCAGCGGCGCGGGGCTGCTGCGGCGAAGACCTGGCTGGGCTGAGGGCCCGCAGGGTTTAGCGTGTGATCGGGTAGGAAGCCAATGCGCTCGCCTCCGCTCGCGCACTGATGCAGGCGAGGAGCGGGGAGCGTGTCCTGTGGCGCTAGTGCGAGCGCTGAAGGGGACACGAGACAAACACAGCCGGCTGCGGGGCAGGCAGGCTGAGTGGGGGCAGGGACCAGGGGTCCGTGCCTGACGCCTCTGGGAACAGGGCGCGGGGCTCCAGGTCGGAGACAGAAGTGAGCTCTCAGATTACAGAGGGCTCGGCAGGATAGCACTTGGCAATAAAGCCGCAGAATAGCGAGTCAGGGCAGGTTTACGCTCCAGACGATCACGGTTTTGGATCCGGGGCTTACCCCATCCGTCACCGGTCACTCCTCATGTACTCCCGGGCAATCGCATAAGGCCCCTTTGAAAGCTTCACGCACTACCGCACAACCACATCAACCCAAACCACAATTGCCGTGACCACCAAACACCTCCGAGCGTCAACAACCACACACCCTCTTCCCCCTTGGCCCTCGCCACCCATCTTGCATGGTCCAGATCCACTTGCAATACTGTACACAGGCCGCAGATGTGCTCCCGACCGCTCAGCCCTCACGACCACACACCCTTATCCCACATACGGTGCCCTTCCACTCGTCCCAGGGTATCCAGGGCGCCTCGCTCGCCACAAAGACAACTAGTGGTCCAGGGGACCCTTGCTTACTCAGTGGTACACGTGTCATTGCTCCAGGCCACACGCCACACACACCACGCCGCATGTCACGGAATGCCGTAGAACTTAGAAGTGCACCCCCGACTTGTCAATGTGCGTGCCCTGCCATGAGCGCATGCCAATCGCTCGTGGGCATGCAAGTGCTATGGTACAGCCGCAAAGCGCGCGGCACACGCAGGAGCGTGTCGCGTGGACACCCAATCCTCATGTTCAACCACCCTCGTGCAACAACCCCCAACCGCATGTCCCTGTCTGCCACGCCAAACCTTCCCATCCAGGTCATTCGTTGCGGGCCTTGAGCTGGGCACGACTAACAGATCAGCCAGCAGGCACGCACAGATGGTGTCGGGCGTTATTGCCGCCGAGGCCAACAACAACTACGGGACCGTTGGTGTGGCGTACGGCGCTACCATCGTCGGTGGGTTGCACTTCAGGAATGCCCGTACGTTGCACTTTCTGGACGAGGGGCCATGCGTGCAGCAGGAGGGTCTTGCTTGGCACCTGTCCCAACAGTCCCACCAGCAGCCCTTCGGTCGTCGTTTCAAGGCACGGAGGGTGTATCTTTCACACAAGCTCCTGCATACCCATCCAGGCTCGCGCATAGGGACTCCGCCGGGCAGTGCAACAACATCGGCTCTTCTTCAGGTGAGTTCGGTGGGGTTTGGGGTTCATCTCCATCCACCACCACCCCGCCCCTCAGTTCTTCAGGGGGGGTCGAGGGGTCTATGCCCTCATCCCCCCGCCAAAAAAGCAGTTCATCTATCTGCTCGCCTGCCCCGGCCCATCCCACCCGCTCTGCTGTCAGGGTATCTACCATGCCGCCCAGCGCCGTAACAAGGGCGGCGGTGGCGCTGACGTTATCAACCTGAGCTACGGTAAGGTGCTTGCTTGTTTTGCCCTGCTACTAGTAGCATAGTGGCCCAAGCCATACATGGGAGCCGCGCTTGTGTGGGCACGCACTGCCCACCGACCTACAGTACCTGTCTGTCGCACTACTTTGCTGCCGTTCCTGCCTTACAGGGGGCACCAACGTGCTGCCAAGGGGCTACTCCATCAACAACCAAACCTTTATTGCCTACATCAACAAGGTCACAGCCTTTGCCCACAGACATGGAGTCCTGATCATTGTATCTGCAGGCAACTCGTGAGTTGGTGCATGGGGCGGCCAGCGGGTGTTCTGATGACGCTGTTAATTGGCCTCCGTACGAGTTGTGTGCCTCCAACAACTCCAACCGGGCTTCTCACACGCTAGGACTACACACAGACACCCGGTGTGCTGCTGTGCCATGTTTTGCCTTAATTCGCCTGCCCCGACCACACTCCTGCCTGATTTATTATGCCTCGCGTCACTAGCGTCTTCCGATCTCCGTCGTCCGATCTGAAGCCCCCCATCGGCGCCGCAGCGCTCCACCCGGCTAACCCGGCGGCGGCCTGCCCCGCCGACAAGAATCCTGCCTGATGTATGCCTCGCGTCACCCTGCTGCATGCAGGGCTTGGGACATGGATGCAATCACAAGGAACTCTTCATTCGTCAGATACTGCGAGGTAATAATAATGTGCATGCGCTTTCTTTGACCTAGTCTGTATCTAGCAGCAACCGAACTTGACCAACTTGAACGCCCCCTTCCCGCTACCCACGCAGGCCCCCAACGTTGTGTGCGTGGCTTCAAACGCCCCCGTGGGCATCTGCCCCGAGTGTAATGGCAATTCAACGTTCGACTGTGCGGTACCGCTGAACTTTGCTGGCGCCAATTACAGCCAGCTTGCCAGGTACTCAAACTACGGGCGAGGTGAGTGTGGCACCGCTGCCCTCTTGGCTGGTTCTTGGATGGTGACTGTCACGGCTACCTCCTAAACCATCTCGCCGCACATAGGCATGGTTCATAGTGGCATCAGGATACACGCACGCACGTCCACCTGCTGGTTGCGCTTTCCCTGATTACGCGCGCCTTGATTGTGCTTTCGCCACCTGCAGCTATTGCTGTGACTGCGCCCGGAGGGGACTCTGCAACGCGCCCCAAGCCCTGCTGGATCAATGATGCTATGGTGACGGTTATCAGCTACTCATCAACCTATCAGTTCGGCGCGACTTTCACAGCCGGCACCAGCTTCTCTGCTCCTCACGTGGCCGCCCTGGCTGCGCTCTACATCCAGAAGGCGGCCATGGACAAGGGTGTGCTGGAGTCCGAGCTGTGCAACCCCAACCGCGTCAAGACCTTCGTCAGCCCGGGGCAGGTGCGCGGGGGTTTGCTGCGGAGCGGATGGGAATAAACCATTGAAATTACACCTTCATGTAGACATGTTATTACACCACACGCCAAGATGAACCCCCTTCCAACCACCCGCATCCCTTACCCCCACCAGATCAAGACCGCCATCATGCGGGGTGCGGTGCTGCCGCCTGGAAACAGGGGCGAGATGCAGCGCCGCTTCGGCACCGGCATCATTAACGTGAAGAACACGCTGGGCCTGTGATTACTGTGATCAGCCAAATACAGTGGCACAGCGTGCTCCCTTGGTAGTATTGGTAGACGCCGTCGCGTTGTTGTGGTGCATACGGATGGATCAGACTTGTCGGTTGCCTTGATATGCCCAGCAGGAGCCTTCAGTTGTATCGAAACTGACTTCGCTGTCATTACTGTCATCTTAAGACCGCCTGGACCAACCTGCCGTGGGTGCGAGGCGAGTCTTGGTGCGTGCAGTGCGTGGCTCCCTTCCAACTGCTTGCTCATTTGGCCTGCCTGGGGAGTATGTATATGTGTGGCTTTCCAGTGTACGTGTGCTATACATAGTGCTCCACCGGCGACCGCTGACGATCTAGGTAGGAGAAGGGCCTGAGTCAGCCTGAGTGTGGTGGCTGGCGCGCAGTTCTCGGTGCTTTCAACGGAGGACCCCGCTGGCTGGGGTCACAGCGCTGAACGATGGGGCCATGCCACCTCACGGGTTCCTGTTCCAGCTTGGTCTTTCGCACACTTTGACCACACTCTGTTTGTAAGAAAGGCCGCAGCTCGTTCGGCCAAACGTCCGTCCTGTCCAGGAGCGAACACCACATTCATCACATCACGCCACGCCACGCACCCCGCCGAGGCAAGGTGGGCAGGCCTGGCTCCTAGGAGCAACGGTAGGAGCAAGGGCAGGAGCAGGGGTAGATCGGGTAAGGCGAGAAACTCTCTGCCATTCCCTCCCTTCCCTTTTTGCAAAAAGCCCCCGATACGCCTAGATCAGTAGGGGCTTCAACCTCAGCGAGGCAAGGTTAACCAAGTTGGTGCATAACGCATATGCCGGCTGCCGTGGGCGCGCGTGAGATGCAACTTGACCCAGATTCAGATTCCACTAAATCCACATATGAACGCCTAACTTTGTCTGCCACGGCCTCAGTGCATAGAGTGCGTTAGACACCCCTGGCACCCCCAGTAGCAGGTGCACAACTTGACCCAGCTTCAGATCCCACGAATGAAGACCAAAGTTTGCCTGTCACGGCCTCAGTGCACTCAGACAACCCGCAGCCACCCGCACGGCAACCCAGTATGAAGTGGCTGCAGAGGCAGTGGACATGTGTATGCTTGGGCGCATGGAATCCGCCATGCTGGCCATGCCATGACATGCCAAGAGATGAAGAGAGATGAATCGAGAAAGAGGGGACTTTGGAGGAGTGCCCAAATGTCGGCGCCTGCCTCGCAGCCACTAGCCCTCAGGGCTGCCTTGCTCCAGCCTTCCCCCATGGCCATAACAAACCGACGCCTACCAGCCCTGGCACGGCGCCTGATGCAGCGCCTCGGCCGTCTCACTGTTGTACTTGCCATCCTCCGCAATCTTGGCGGTTGGGTTGTGCCGGTTCCACAGGCGCTGAAACGCCATCAGGCTGTACTTGGTGTTGGGATCTTTCTTGTTCAGGTAGTAGAAGTGCGGGGGGTCACCCGACAGGTGCTTCCAGCCGACGTCCTTGAGGGGCTTCTTCCAGGCCTGGCGCCCCGTCCCGTCCACATCGATGCCGGTGCCGCCCTCGTGGTTGCTGTTGCCGGGCCTGCTGACGGGGTTGGTCTGGCCGCAGATGCCCAGGGCCTTGTGCTGGTACAGCAGGTACTGCTGCGCCGCGGATCGCCACATGGAGACGAGCGTGATGGGCTTGCCCCGCGCCTTGGCCGCCTGGGGGGGGGGGGCGTGCGGTGCAGGTAGAGGTAGCTTTGTGCACAGGTCAAGGGGAGCAGATGGGGGCTGATCGAGGGTTAGGGCCCTGACCGGCGGCGTAACATGGAGAGGGAGACGAACGTCTCAGGAGGGGGACCTCAGGAGGGGGGCCTCAGGAGGGGGCACATGCATGGATTACGGTACCTCGAGCTATCTGAACTACCGAACACGTACCTCAACCAACGCGTCAAGGGCAACCGGGTTGAGCAGCCCGGTGCACCCCTCGGCAGAGAGGCAGTTGACGTGCTTGGCCTGCGGGGCGGCAGCGAGGGCGCCCAGGGGCTGCCTGAGCTATGAGTCGAAACCGCTTCGCTCTTTCAGGGGGATGGATGGGAAGGGAAGCATTGGTTCAAGTTGGGAAGGGTGCATCCTGATGACCAGCCTCCTTCCGGGCATCGCTTCGCGGAGGTATATATGAACACTGCCGCAGACCGTACCGGTAGATACTCCCTTTGGCCTGCCTTCGGCCCGTACGCATGGTGGTTCTCGGCGGATGCCGCTGCCAGGCACGAGAAACAGCCAACCATCAAACCCGGCGCAGCAGACCACGAGCCCACCTGCTCCGGAGTGAGGGCCACGAGCGTTACGTTCAGGAGTGCGATCTCCGCCGCGATCTGGCGGGTTAGCCCAATCACCGCGTACGTGCCGCACTGCGAGCCCTTGTCCAGGATGCTGCCCAGCGTGCAGTTGTCTGTGCGGGACGGATGGAAGGGCCCAAGGGAAGGAGGTAAAGGAGGACGGAATACCGGGTGTGGGGGGGCCGGGCGGGTGAGCCCGTGGCTGGCGTGCTCCAGCCATGTAGGACCATGAGACATGGGCTAAGGCTCGGACCAAGCAGACCCATCAGGGGCCCCGGAGAGCAAGCAAGGCCTCAATTGAGCTCGTCACTACAGCGCGGCATGCGTGGTAGGTAGCGGCTAACCTTTCTTGGCTGGTGGAGGCGGGGACGATGTGTCATTGGCGTAGACGCAGTCGTACACCCGGTAGCATGCAGGCTGGGACTGCTCACGGCCATACGCCCAGCACTGGGGTCCAAGTACGGTAGGACCGACCAGCAGAAGCCACAGCATGAGATGTGCGTTTTGTCTTTCATGGCCAGGGTGGGCAGGGTCTGTTCAGTATGGTGCCCGTGTTTCCCCCACACCCAACTTGCCCCATGCGCTCACCCCCATCGGTTGATGGTCCGGAGGGCAGATACCCACGGTTATCCGATCGCCGATGGTCAAGAGCGCGTTGGGTCCCACGTCGCACGGCACAGATGGCAGCCTGAAGAGCTCTCCTGGAGTCAGCTTGGACATTGCCTCTACGATTTCATCGCCGGGAACGCAGCCCATGTACTTGATAGGGTCCCTGGGCGCAAGGAAGGAGCGATGCGGCGGGGGAGAAGGGCGGGCGGGGGTGGTGATGGGTGTGGAGGGGCCTGCCCCTTACACACACCCGCCCCCTTAATACACGCCCCCTGCCGGGGGCGTCCCATTATTATTATTATTATAAGGGGGGGCGGGGGCAACAGGCGTCGCAGCGTGATGGGACTGGTCGCAAGCGCGAGATAGACGCGGACCTCGGGCATACATACATACAAGTGCCACACGCCCTGGTGACTGTCTGTGGTACTTACGGCATGAAGATGGTGCTCTTAAACCATCCGGCCGGGCAAGCACCGCCGGGGCCCGCGGGAACAAGCGGACCCCAGCAGGTAGGGAACCCGGTGCTTGGGTTGGGCTCAGTCCAACAGGTGGTGCCCGAGTTGTGTCGACACGCCCGGTTAGGCACGTAGTCGTAGCCGCTGTACGGCTCGGCGGCGAAGCAACCCCTTGGGTGTAGCGCGGGAGGTGACAGCAGCAGCAGGGGCCCCAAGAGGAGCTGTAGCAGGCGCAGTAGGTGAGGCCGGCTCCTTATCGGTCCCCCAACATGGTAGGGCCTTGAGGCCATGACACGGTTGGGTTGCTCTGAGGTATGTGTGGCGAGGACAGCAGCAGAGTGTCTGATGGGAAGCGCTGGTCCGAAATGCCTGCCGGGGAAGTGGGGGAAGGTGAGGGGTCAATGGGGGATCGGTGGGGGTAAGGACCAGGTAAGGACGCGACGGGGGAAGCCTGGCGTGCGGGGGTAGGGGACCGCGTGCCGCGTGCCGCGCACCGACGACGCATATGCACCCGCGCCACTTTCCACCTCTCGTAGTGTGACATTTGCGTGTCGCGCTGACACCGTTACAGGCACGCTCACCTTGCCACGGAATGGCGCTGAGCGATAACACTACCGCCTAAAAGTCTTCGGAAACTTGAGCACCCTCGCAGTCGCTGCGCGGGCCCCGTTTGTCTTCCAAGCATCAAAATTGCATCTTCCCTACGGCATGAGCCGCTCAAACCTTGCAGCCGTGGCCTCTAGCGCCCAGACAGGTTTGCCGTACGTTTGCTCGCACAGCCAGGGTCGGCACCTAGGGACTGCACAGCGTGTCGTTCGTACAAAAGGCGAGGCAATGCTCTACTGGCTTGGGCTGGTCGCTTGGGAAGGCGCGCTCATGGTGTGGCCGGCCTTGCCCAGTCCCGCGCTCTTGGGCGTACACAGTTCCCTGGCAGCACAACCTCCTGTAAGCCCCACGTCCATCGCCCTTAAGCGAGTGGCCGCGGGGGGCGCTGCGGAGCCCGAGGGGGCGCATCCTGTGGTGAGGGTGTGTGCTGGTACCGTGCCCGCAGGGGGAAGGCAAGGGTTTTCCCCACCCCGCCTCCAGCCCCTGTCATGCTCCCCCCATATGCACAGGGACTCTGTAAGCTTGCTTGGTGCGCGGGGGGGACTGCGGGGGGTAAGCATTTCTTAGGGGCGGCATGGGCGCTGCGGCATGGGGTAGGCACGTCGGTGGACCCCGGCACGCATCAGAGCGCGCCGTCTCGCTGTCGGCCTAAGGCTTCCACTCCGCGCACTCGCTCACACAAGCTTACCTTCCTACTCAATAGAAGACGTGGTGTTCAGCCCTCAAGCTACAGCGCATTTTAAGCACGGCGCCGCGACAGACGGCTCGAGCCGCAAAGCCAAGTTTCCGACGACTTTTAGGAGGCAGTGTAACGACACGCACGCACGACGTCGACGGTAGTTGTGCCGGTCGATGTGGGCGTCGATATGTAAGCTATTATACACGTGTAGTCCGTGCAGAGGGCTTGCGTGGAACGCCGAGGCTTGGCGACATGTAATGCTGTCGCTCCGCAGAGCCAACATGCGTGTCGAGGTGATGTGAACTTGTGTTCTAAGGCTGTTGTATCGATGAAGCTTGGTCTTAATGCTGTTGCGTTGATTTTCGCGCAACTTCCGACACCTCGTCGTACGTCGTCATTCGTTACGCTAGGTCCGGCAGGCCTTCGCACTAGGCCAAGGGCAGGTCTGCGTGGTCTTAAGAGGTACCGTAGTCGACTGCGAAACACTGCGAGGACGGAGGGGACTTCCGGCACGCACGCGACAATGCCGGCTTCCCGCCATCTTCCCTCGGTCACACACCCTCGCGCAGCTGACGGAGTGTCATGAGCTCTGGATAAGCCTGGATAGCGCTGGGATCGGGGTGTAGTCGAATGGGTATGGCACTGGTTAAAAAGAAGGCCAAACGGCACGGCTGGGCTAGGTGTCCCACATTTGCGGAGCGCATAGTATCGGAAGAGCCGTACAATGCTCCCATCACCCCCTGGCCAGACCGGGTGCAAGACCCACCGGAGCTCTCCAACCCTTCCCGAGGCTGTTTGTACGACCGCACAGTCCTCCCCCTCTCCTCGTGAGGACTCCAAATCCGCTTTCATGATTCAAAACGGAGGTTTGGTTGCAAAGTTAGGGGGGCCCAAAGTTCTCGGTCGGTCGTCGGTCGGGGGGGTTCGGGAACTTTGGGAGGCTGTGTGGCGGAGCTTTGTCACCGCGGCGTAGAGCAGCGCCCAGCACCATCCCACACGCCCTGAGCATGCAGCAAGGCACGACCTTATGCTGGCAAGTCAGTCGCACCCTTCCAGCGGTGGTAGGGGGTCGGGACCGGTGGGACATGTCGGCATGCCGGGCCCCAAGCACACATGCGGCTACCCACAGGCGTCTCCCAGGTGCTCTCGGAAGCCCGACTTCCACTCCCGCGCCTCAGACCGCACAGTAGTCCCAAATTACAGCCCTGATATCGGCCCTCGGTGCTGAGCCGTTACTCAATTGACGGGTCGGGGTCCATGGCATTGTGGGAGTGGTGTGCACGCCCATGGATAGAGCACACGGCCAGCAGTCCAGCGAAATGCGAAAGGCATAAAATGGAGTACGTGCAGGCCTTGTACGACAGTGTCGTACACTGTACGGGTCGGTCGGTCGTCGGTCCCGGGGGGTCGGGGAACTTTGGGGCATGATATCGGGCGACTTTGT
The DNA here is from genome assembly GCA_016858145.1 of Edaphochlamys debaryana. NCBI lineage: Eukaryota > Viridiplantae > Chlorophyta > Chlorophyceae > Chlamydomonadales > Edaphochlamys > Edaphochlamys debaryana. Next base: position 16,538 of record JAEHOE010000319.1, on the reverse strand, counting down.
TTGTACCCCCCCCCCCCCCCCCTGCCCTCTCCTCCCCCTCCGGAAGCGCACACAGTAGTGAACGCCCGTGCGCATGTGTGATGAGCTGGAAGTAAGCCTCATCCTGCCAGGGGACTTGCAGGGTTGTCACACCCTACCTACCGTCGTCGTACCGTATTCCTAAGTACACAGCAGGCAGGGAGGCCCTCACTGAGTGTCTGTCTCACAGAGCGTGTCCTAACGGAGCGTGAGGGTTGGGTCAACACTTTCTAACATCTCTCTCTCTCAGAAGCCTTACTCAGCGCGCCCACATAGCCCACACAGACAGGAAGCAGACGCAGGCGGTTCACGTCAAAACTGCTACTAGGCACAAATTTCGCCCGCCCCAGACATCGGGCTAGGCCGTTGACGCAACCCCGCGGGGCCACTGGCAGACCCGGATAGCTGCCAGCTGCACCCCGCATCGACCTCCACGGACACAACCCCGGGACCCCCCACCGCCCGGCCGGCATGCAGGCCCCCGGCCGCCCCGGTCATCATGTGCGGTACATCATCGCCATATCAGCAGTAGACATAACAACGCAGGCACAATCGCAGTAGTGACCGCCTACCCACGCGCTGACGCTCAATCAACGCATCACCAATGCCCCCATCCCGCCATCCCGTGTCACAACGCACAGCCCTTACAGTAGAAGCAAGCCCTAAACCGCAATACTCCTACTCAGTCTGTCACCATACAGCCCCCGGGGTCCTGCCCACCGCCCCTCCAAGCCCCGCTCTCGCTCCCTGGCGCTTTGGACCGACTCACAGTCACTCAAAGCCGGCGTATGGCCGGGGTACAATCGGTCCGATGGTTGATCCCTGATGCTAGTCGAACAGGCCCCACGTCTGCCTTGGCAATTCCTCATAGTGCAGCGCCCGGCAGCGCTTGCGGAAGGCCTCGTACTGCTCCTCCTTGGGGCCTGTATGGGCGGGAATGGAAAGGGTGAGGGGGTGACGAGTGGCGGGGTGACGCGTGGGGGGTCGAGAACGAGGGCGGTGTGCAGAGGCGCGACGTTGGTCTAGTAAGGTGGGACGAAGGTCAGTCACAGGCCGATCCAGGTGGCCGACCCGGCGCACGTGACACGTCGTCCCCCAACCTTTTTGCCTTCGCCAACCTCTCTGCCCGCCCGGCCGGCTTCCCCACCCCGCCCCCCGCACCCGGCAGGTCCGTCACCACACGGCCCCGCACACAAATGAACCCGACCTCCCTTCCCCCCGTTCAACCCCACGTGACCCCTCGGTGACCCCCCGCACCCGGCAGCTCCGTCACCTCCACCAGCCTGTCCAGGTACACGGGGGTGCCCCACTCCGTCAGACCCAGCAGCGTGGGCGGGGGCGTTGAGGGCGACCAGGTCGGAGGCAGAGACGGGGGTTAAGGCATGGGAGGGGGCCGCGGGAGGGGGTTCGGGCGTGGACTGCGCGTAAAGGCGGGGGACGGAGGGCGAGAGGAGGGGGACAGGGGACGGGAACCAAAGCAGGCCGGTATGTCACGGATGCGCTGGGCTCGGCACAGCACGACGTCGTCAATGTGGAGTGCGCGCAACGCAGCACGTTCACACAGCACGGCACGGCACGGCACGGCACGGCGGCGCAGCACGGGGATGCAGGTGCAGATAGATGCACGAGGATTAGTACGGCATTGCAGCGCACGCGCCTGGAGTCGGAGGACGCGGGCGGGGTCCGGCGGGGCGTCGGCCGTCTCGCCCCGAGTGGTCAGCAGGTGGTCGAGCTCCACCCCCAGCAGCGCGCGGGGGCTGCCGCCGGGGCCGTCGTTCTGGAGGCAGTCTGCGAGGGGCGCGAGCGAGGGGGAGGCCCGAGCTGGTCGAGGGACAATGGGAGCTGCAAGGCCTGAGCGCTTTGGAGGGCGAGCGGGGCTCTGTGCATGTGCCTCTCAATGGGCTTGTCGATGGGCCTCTCGATGGGCCTCTAGTTGGGCCTCTCGATGGGCCAAGGACAAGGAGAGAGGGCCGACTCCGGGGCCCCGCTGGCACGGCACAGGCAGACAGGCACCTCTCGGCTCCCGCGACACGTCGCTCTGCTTCCGGGGCCCTCCCTCCAAGGAGGGATCACGGTATGCCACTTCCTGCCCTGCCTCTGCCCCGCGTCTGCCCCTGCTCACCAGCCACCCTGAAGCCAGCCAATCCATTCACCTGCGGGAGACATGGGCGGGGGCTCCGGCAAGGAATCAGATATCAGACATCTAACATAGATGTTGGCCATACATGGAGGGGCTGGCTTACAGGCGGCAGCACTGCTCGATCGGGCCATCCTCGATGTCATGAATTTGATGGATGGGATTCATCTCCATGCACACAGCCCACCCGCTAAGCTACCCTCGACCACATCAGTCTGCATGCATTGGCCCTAGTATCCAGTCTACCCGCCCATGCCCCCGAACGCACACTTGAGGTTGTCGAGGGAGCTGCCGTACGGCGCGGCCTGAAGGAATGTGTCCAGGTGCACCCACGGTACGGATTGTTGTACGGGCTTACCACGCCACGCATTCAGCCAAAGCTGCGGTGAGGCAGGAGTGGAAGGCGTTAGGCACGGGGGCAGAACGAATCAGCGCCCAACCCGAAAGAATAGGTTGGATAGATTTGGGTCCGTGGGGGGCGGCCTACGGCCCACCCACACACAGAGGGGCCCCACCGGGCCATGGGGCCCCGTTTCCCCCTACTTGCTTGACTGTTACAGGGGCAATAGTGGCATGGGCAAATCAGGTGTATGGGCAGGGGAAAGGCTCTATGCCTAAATTTTTCGTTTCCCTAGCTTCGCCCGTGGAGGCAAGATCAACAGTACCTGCCGTCCCTATTCGCGCTTATATTCGTCGCTTGTGGAGCGAGGAAGATCAGCGGAGCGCGTGGGCGGAGAGATATAGAGCGATGCCCTTGGATACCCAGCAGTATACACAGTCCGAGCCGTCCTTCCCGTCCCGGATGCCCTCCCCTGCCCCCTTCCTCGCCGGCTCACCCATTCCGAGGAGCACGGGGGCGTGGGCCAAGCGACGGAGGAGGACAAAGCCAGTGCGGCCCTCAGCAGCTGCTTGGAGGCGCGGGAGAGCTCGGCCTTACCTGCGGAGCGCATGGGAGGTAGGGGGATCGAGCATCAAGTGTACCGTAAGGAGATGGGCCCCCGGCTGCTTAGGCTGCTGCTCGGGGGTCCCTTATTGTAACCACCGAGGACTGCTGCTCGGGGTGTTGCCTCCCGCACCCAGGCCGTGGTGTTTCCCTCAAGTCTTTCACTGTGGCATTCGGAGGTTCGGCCCAGCGCAACATGCCCATCACGTGGGCGCACCAACTCGCGCCCTGTTGCGAGGGTGTTGCGGTGCGAAACTCTGCATGCTTCGGCGCTGCACACCGAGGGTGTCATGGAGCCACGCACAAACGTGCGATTTACGCCCAGATCGCGATGCCAAGAGCTATATAGTGCTTCACCTTACACTGTGTCCTTGAAAGAGGGGAGCCTTACCGACCCGGCTCGAACTCCACATGTTGGAAACGCGGTCGCACCACCTTGCACTCATCGCCCAAGAAATGAAGCCGGTATCCGAGTCTAATGGTTTCTTACACTTTAAGGCTGAGCGCGAGGTAGTTCCGACAAGTTTGCGTGCAGCTTTTGCGAGCATGTTGGCGGTGCGATTTCGGGCAAACCTCGCCGCGCAAGCCCGGACCGAGCGCGATGTTGCTATCTCGCGGTTTACAACTCAGGTGTAGTTTGGGTAAGTAGTTCCAACTTTGTCGCGGGTCACTTCGATGTGTTTCGCCCCGCGTCCATCCTCCCGCCCCCGGTTCCCCCAAAGCGCGCCGTACGTCCCCCGCGCTTTGCCCCTTCACTGCTTCGAGGATGCTGGTAACCTATCTGTTCTACCCATGCGGTAATTTCCTGAACAGGCCCCCAGCAGGATAGGCCCCTTGCGTCCCAACCACCTAGCTTGAACCCACACTGCCGGTGCCCGCTCACTCAGGTTCTTGTGTGTGACGCCGGGAGCATAGGTCACGAGCCGGGACAGTGCCGTGACTGCCTGCAGTACAGAAGGATGGGAAACGGGGTTTTGGTTGAAGTTCGTTGCATCACCATTGTGAGACTTGAATCCGAGGTGCCAGTAGTGCCAGGCCAGGCCTCACTACCTCGCAACAACCCCACAGACACCCCCGCGCCGCACCTCCAGTTGGCGGTTGGCCGTTGCTTGGTAGACACGTGCACGGCTGCGGTGCAGCAAGGTTTCCAGGTGCCTGCGTGCGCAACCAGGGTGCGTGAGAGGGGACAGACATGGGGTCAAGGCGTGGAAGAAGAAGGATGAGGAGGTGGATGGAGCCGACAACTAACCTAGCCGACAACTAACGTAGGGGGGTTGCATGCGGCGCTCAGTTGGTGTGTGATGCAGGCACGACCAATTAATTGTGTGCAGACGACTACACCGCCAACTTCAGCCCCTACTAGGTACACCCGTGACCACAATAATGCCCCGGCCATCCCAGCACACCACGCCGACACACCCAGCAGCTTACCCCCCCAGCCCCCTCACCAGTTTCAGTGCCCCGCCAGGACGAGCACGTACTTCTTGCGCTTGGAGGGGTGCAGCGCGGGCGGAAGCGGCGAGTGCAGGTGGCCCAGACCCTGTCGTACGCACGAGAAAACCAGGCCTCAGCACCGGGACCGGTAGGTTTGGTCCCAATGCCAGTACGGCAGTACGTCACGGCAGCGGTACGGTAGGGACCCAGTACGAGATAGAGCAGGAGTGCGGCGCGCGCCTACCTGTGTGGCGCGGGGGCTGAGGTTGCGGTGCCACCAGCCGTGACGGCCCCATGTGGGCTGCGGTTGCGGGAGGCGGCAGGATCAGGGTGAGCGGCACCGCGTCACACGCCGCTGATGGCCAACGACATACAACCAACCTACTTGCCATGGGAGTTCTAATCGACCTACCGCGCCTGTAGCTCTGCACCTACTATAGCTGGCGGCCATCTAGAGCGGCGTCCCTCGAAACCCAACCCAAAGTTTGCAGACTGAGGCTGCGCCCAGCCACCCAGCCTCGTGCACTCTGGCCCAGGGACGATTGGTGCTCTGCAAGCCACCCACCCAGTTGTGCGCAATCCAGGCGCCGAGGAATCTTGAATCCGGTACTTCATGCGTTGCTGCGTGCTCGCCAGCCGGCGGAAGGAGGGTGGGAGGGTGGGACCAGGAACCCCCTCCAACCCGGGACTCCCTCAGATAAACCACAGAAGCCAAAACCTCAGTACGGGATCATGTGTGGTTACCGTGCCGTACAAAGCGCTCACGTGTTCCAACGAAGGCGATGCGCTCGTGCGGTACGGCAGCCGCAAGCTGTGCGTGGTCTGGGTTGTAAGGGTCGAGGGGGAGAGGTACGCCTGCGGGTGGTGGCAGGGGGCAAACAAGGGGCAGTGGGGGGTCACCTGTAGGGTGCGGCATGTACTGGTACGAGACCAAACCTCCAGAAGCTTTGTGTTTAGCTCCACCGAACCTCATGCGACCCCACCCAGATGTCCAACTCTAACCAACCAAGCAACCTCCCGCCCACCCACTGGGTGGCAACCACCCGCCCATCAACCCACCCAGGTCCGTGAAGGCCTTGCGGAGGGCCAGGGTCCAGTTCTGGGGGGGACCGAGCAGGGGCAGCCGTACCCCGCCGGGACCCGGGGCTGAGGGCGGCATGGAGGAGGCGTGGGAGCGGAAGGGGCGGAAGGGGTGGCGTCACGCATCCCTAGGAGCTCGTTGGTGATGGTTGCATAGCGAGGACAGCACAACTCCCCCCCTTCTGTTGCCTTTCCCTGTGGCGCCGACGATGCCATGTGGCAACCGCCCACCAAGGCACCCGCCAACCGACCATCGGATGGCGTGCGGAATCGTGTGCAGGCTGGTCCCTTCCTCTCCGCCCGCCCTCCCCCCTCCCCCGAAGCGCCCACCGCTGACGTGTGGGATGCGCAGGGTGGCCACTGCAAGGGTGACGTTGAGGGACCCATCGGGGTTGCGGGCGGCGGGGCCGCCCCGGTGGGTGGGCGGCAGGTCGCCCCAGATGGCGTCTGCAAGGGGCGAGCCCACCGCCTCGGTCTGTGGGGAGGTGGGGTGGAGGGAGGGTCAGAAGCAGGGGGTGCAGGCAGATAGAGAGGGAGCGGGAAGAGGTGAAGGGGGGAGAGGCAGCAGACAGGAGAGCGCGGGAAGTGATACTCTAAAGTAGGGGCGGTGGAATGGGAGAGGCAGGGGGGAGATACCGGTGCCTGACAGTGACAACAGGGACGCGGAACCCCCGGAACACGGCGAGCACGCCCAGTACCACCCATCCGTCCAAACCACCAACCGTCAACTACCCACCACGTAGCTTTGGCCGGGAGCCATCAGCGCCGCAACCCGTGCCGTAAAATCCTGAGGGGCGGGGTGGGGGGGGGTGGGGGGGTGGGGGGGATGGGGGGCAGTTCAGGAGCAAGAGGACGGCCGGGATCTGTTGCTAGTACCCTTCCCCAAGTAGGGTGCGGCCTTGAACCAACAGCCCCTAAGCCCGCCCCTCGTCAGTGGCAGTGCTCTCCGCGCCCCCCCCCTTCAATATTCCCCTTCCCCCCTCGCTTGCCTCTCGGTCCCTGAACCCGAACTTGGCCCACTCGGTGTCCCGCAGGAAGGACTGGAGCAGGTGCTTTGGGGGGGGGGGGGGGGGGTGAGGGGGGGAGGAAGGGTAGAGAAGCAAGAGGGGCGAGAGGGGATGGAGATAGGGGACTCCCCTTTCGGAAAGGGAAACGGGGGCGGAAGAAGGTGCCGGTGCCACTGCCTTTCAGACGCCTCGTGCTTGGTTCTCTTCGGGCCCCCTACCGACAGCATGGGATGCCCCCACGTGGGGTGTCCCCGTGTCCATACCACATAAGTGCCCCCTCGCCCCTTACCGCGTGCATGGGGTGTCCGGCGATGGCGTCCCAGAGCACGTCTGTGTAGGCCACTTGGTCCTGACAGGGGGGGGGGGGTGGAGGGTTGGTGGAGGAATTGAGGGGAGTGGCGGAAAGGGGGCGGCGGGGGCAAAGGGTAAGGGGATGTGGGGTAGGGACGCCCCTGGGTCCTGACAGGAGGGGTGGAACGGGCAAGGGCGGGGGGCGGGTAGCGCACTGCGGGGGCGGGCCGGGAAGGATGGAAGCGGGTTAAAGGGCAAATGGAAAGGCGGGAGTCGCTTGCCGTTATGGGCGGCAAAGGGGACCCATCCCACCGGGTCACTCCCCGCCGTCTCTCGTTCCCACCAGCCTCTCCCTTCACACCCGCAAACCGCCAGGCCTCCATCCCAGATTCAAATCCAGATCCAGACTCAGATCCAGGTCCAGATCAGATAATATCTCACCATCATCGGCAGAGCCACGCCCTGATCGTCTACATCAGAGAGGACAGGGCGGGAGGGGGATAGCGGAAACGGGAGGGGGCGAGCAGGGGTGGGCGGCCCCACTGCAGAGAGACTAACTAGCCTTGTGAAGTTTCAAGCCCGGCCTAGGCCCACCCAGGCCCACCCGCCTCGCAACGCCGAGGCCCGCCCAGGCCCACCCATGAAGGCGCCAGAGATCGCTGCCAGAGCGCTGGGGTCCTCGCTCCACCGCACTACGGTACGCGGGGCACGAGAAGGATGAATCGTGGGAGGGGGTGGGGTGGGGGTAGGGGGTGGGGGTAGGGTGGGGGTAGGGGGGGGGGGGGGGTGGGGGGAGCCCAGCGACGTTTGGGAGTACATGGCGCTTGGGGGGCGGGCATGGATCGGCTGCCTTGAGCGGGCCGGCTAGACCGGAGGGCTCACTGCCAGGCCCAGGTGCACGCTTGGCACATCTCGCCCAGGCCCACTGAGGCCGGCTGAGGCCCAAGGATGCCCGGCGCGGGACCACCGGTGCCCACCCGGGACCTTAGGGGCCCAGGGCAGGCCCACCGCATGACCCCACCTGGAAGTACATGACCCCTGCGTTCAGCATGTAGGCCGATTCGCACTGGGGGGGAGGGGGGAGGCGGGGCGGGGGTGCACATTCCAAGTGCCCCGACTGCAGGAGAATATTTCCATATTTCATCCTCCTGATTTCCTCTGCCCCGATCATGGTGCATGCTGCCCTCTTCCCTGCCCTGCTCCTTCCCACCTTCCCCTCTCCCCTGTCCCCTGCCCCCCTGTCCCCAGAACAGGGCAGGGGCCCTGCCCCTCCCCTCCCCCCTCCCCTCCCCTCTCCCCTGCCCCCTCCCAATGCGCTCTGGCCCCCCCCCCCACCTCTCCCCCCCCCCCACCTCTCCTGCCCCTACCCGCTTTGCTTCTTCCAACCAACCACACTGGCATTGCCCACCTGCGCGATCATGGTGTATCCGCTGGCCTCCCCTTCTTCCTCAACCGTCCATACCCATAGTCTGCCCTAACTCCGTGCCCCGCCCACCCACCTGCGCGATCATGGTGTATCCGCTGGCCGGCGGCTGCTTGATGAGGCCGTAGAAGTCCCCCAGCGGCAGCACGTCGCTGTCCACGCACAGCACGTTGTAGCCCAGGGTCACAGCACGCACTGCACGACAGGCGTACGGCAGGTGCGCGACAGCACGGGTCGGTGCACATCAGGCGGAGTATGAGGGGTCGGAGGGCGCGCAGGGACGGCAAGAGGGATGGTTAACGCTACCCGGGTGTGGGTGCACAGCACGAGAGTCAAGGGGGCCGGGCGGGTGGGTGGGTGGGGGAAGGAGTGAAGTCGGACAGTGGTCTATGGGGGTCTCGGGCACGGAGGCGGAATAGCTAGAGGAGGGGCAGTGCGAGTCCGTCCAAGGATGCGCGCCTGCAGCTCGGCACCCTCTGTCCACGCCACGGCATGCACGGCAGGGGGGCAGAGGGGCGCATGCACGGCAGGGGGGCAGCGGGGCGCATGCACGGCAGGGGGGCAGAGGGGCGCATGCACGGCAGGGGCGCAGGCAGGGGGGCAGAGAAGCGAATGAGGGCGCCGGGCGCCGTTGGTCGCTGCCCCGCCTTGCTCTTGCCCCTCTCTAGCTAAGTAGCGGGGTGTTTGTCGCGCCACTCACCGCACGTGAGGAGCTTGTGCCAGACCGAGAGGATCTGGTTGGGCTTCCGAAAGTACTCAAAGTGCTTACTGGAGAGCGGGGGCGCGTCGAGGATTGGGATGGGGTGGGGTGGGGTGGTATATGATAGATATTCTGCGAAGTCTCGTGACCCGCCCCACGCTTCACGACAGTTGCCTCCCTTCTTCCCAATGAACTGCTCCCCACTCACTCGGGGCTGAGCCTGCCGTACCAACCGCAGGAGATGGAGTGGTTGCCTGTCGCCAGGCGGCGGGGGGGCAGGGGCGAGGGGGGGGGGGGGGGCGGCAGCACGATGAGCAGACACGAGCGGAGGCTGACAGAGGCCTTCCCCTGGCGGGCGCAGCACCCTCACCCCGAGCTCCCGGGCGGCCAACCCTCCAGTCTGAACACAAGGGCCCCGCCCTACAGCCTGCTCGCCTGCTGCCCCCCTCCCAGGCCGGTCCTGCAGAGCGCGGCCCCCGCTGTGCCCCGCAGCAAGTTGACTGCTCCCTGCCACCTGCGGCTTCCCGCCCCCTGCCACTTCGCCTTCCCGCCCCCCTGCTGCCACCCCTTCCCTACCCCCCGCCCCTGGTCTGACTCCTGTTCCCCCCTGCTCCCCCCCCCTCCCCTGCCCCCGGGCCCCTGGTCCCTGCTCCCTCCCCCCTCCCCCCCCCCCCGCCCGGGCCCCTGGACCAACCCCGGTGGTCCCTCTCGTGGTAGTAGGCCTTGAAGAGGCGATGCAGCCTCTGAGGAGAGGGGGTTGGGGGGGAGGCATTCGTGGATCCAGTACTAATGCCCGGTGGAAGTTGGAGAGCCCTGACGTCCAGAACACGGGTGAGGGTGCGTGCAGCAGTCAATCGCTGGGTGGGGCCCGCCGAGGGACGTCCCGTCGGGCCCCACCCGCCGCTGCTGGTGCCCCCGAACCCCTCTCGTCCCGACCAACGCTACAAACCCTCCCCCTGCACCGCCCCCTCCCCCCTTGTGCCGGTGCACCGAACACTTCAGGAGGGACCCACGTTGCAGTCCTCCAGTCCAGCGGCGACCGGAAGCACGTGCGGCCATCCCGCCCGCCGGAAACGGTCAACTGCAAGGGTAAGTTGGACGATTCCGGCCGTCGCGGCCCACAGTCGATGCCGTGCTTGCCTTATAACGGTGGTCTGAATACTATGGGCCTTACCGGCCTGCGAAAGGTCGTCGAGGCGATCATCACTCGTCACGATGACTTCCTTCTTGTAAGCCGTCCGCGCGAGCGCCTCCTTGAGCTCATCTGCTGTATCAAGTGGCCCTATGTATCCCGTGATGCCTCGTGAGCAGTACTCGGGGCTGAGGCAATTGAGCAGAGGCAAGGCATCCGGCGAGCTGCCATGAGCTTTCGCCACCAATAGCTCTAGGACGGCCAAGATCAGCATAGAGAGCCATAAGGACATCTCGGGGCATTCGCGCCTGGAGTTGGGGTGCGCGGGCAGCTGCACACGTTGGAACTTGAGCGAGTGAAACGAACGCGACCGAACAGCGCCTTACTGCTCGGGGTTCGTGCTACTATGCGGCAGACCGGGTAGGCAGCGGTAAGCAACAGCAAATGGGTACCCGATGTCGTGCCGGTTTGGGATCTCCACGGGATGAGGCAGGCCCGTCCGCCCACAGTCCCCCGACCGCCCACGACCCCGCCCATGCAGTCTGGCCGCCTTGCTTTGCTGACCCTTACCGACCCCGCCACCGGCTGCTAGGAAGGTCCACTAGGACCTCCTTGGCACTTACGGCTGCCATCTCAGAGGGCAGGCAGGGCGGAAGCGCCCAGGCTTCTGCTCTGTACCACGCTGCATGCCCCATGTGCCGCGTTCTTCAGTCCCTTCAGCGTTATGCCAGTGCCCAACGACTCAGATACTCAGATGGCGGTTTAGAAGGATGCACTTCCATGGAAACAGAAACGTTACAAAGGAACACATGAAGCCTGCCTCTCTGTCACCTTGCGGGCGCCACCCCTCTTGCCCCTATCCGCACAAGTCTCCGCATCTTTTAGGATTCTCCACAACTGCACCAAAGCGCCAAGCGCGTGCGCAGGCAAAACTCCCTTTGGCGGCTGTCCTTCACCTGCAACGGCAAACCGTCAACCGTCTCGTGCAGTACGGCAATGCACACTGCAGCCGGGCCACGCATGTACCCAACATGAACAAGAATTCCCGTCCTAGCGCCGCCCCACACGCTGCATGGCTCCGCCTCGAATGCTCGATGGCCATGCGCGCAGCAACATGAAGCAATTGCGAGATATGGTCACGCCCGCCCAGGCCACATCCCGTTCCCATAAGTACTTGCGAAAGGCCAAGAAATGTCCTGATCAGCAGGGTCTGGGTGCATGCACCTTGCACGTTTATGCCTCAGACACGGCCGCTCAACTCAAGATAGGATCTAGGGGTCAGCCGGATGCTGGACAGCAGCGCATCAAGTGTCGGCCCAGACGTAACAAGCAAGTGCAGTCAGCTGCAAAGCCAGATTTGCGTGCATGCCACCCATGTGATGCGATACAGGCAGGATGTGTGAGACCCTCCGGCAACCTCGGTCTGAGCGACCGAGGACCGGGGGCGATGGTCGCAGGCAGGTATGCAAATGGTGGCCCGTCACGTGGTTTGCAGCCCCCAAAACACCCTTATCGAGACCAGCGCAACGGCGCTGCCCTGCCTTCACGTCCAGGGCACATGACAAGGCCCGGAGCCGGCTCGCCACTGGCGAATCGCCAGCTTCCAATAATGGCCTTCCCTCAAGGATCAATTCAGGGGGCATGTCGGCCCCGGCCCAAATCAAGCCAAATTGCAACTGAGGCCCACGCACACGCATACGCCCACGCACGCTTGAGCGTTGTGAGTTCACGTCCCAGCCCACAGTCCAGTCCATGTCCCACCTTCATCAACAGCGCCCTCGGTCTGCACAGCGTCCCTTTGCACGCGGACTGATTGGCCGCCGCTGTATGCATAGCAACTCCAAACCGCAAATGGTACACACCCCCATCCCTCTTACTTCCCGCTGCCCCCTCGAATGTCTCCCTCCCGTCTCCCGTCTCCGTCGCCCACCCCGTGAGCACAGCACGCCTTATGAACGTGCCCCATGCAGGATGCCCCACGGACCCCCCTCCCTGGAGCTAGCGGGCGCACGGGCTCTCCTCCGACGCCCTCCTCCTCAGTGCCCTTTCCCCTGCTCTTGCCCCAGTCTGGTCAGCTGCGGTCATGATAGCTCTCGCCGATGAAGACTGTTGTGGCTGCGCCGCCGCACCGCCCCGACTCCGGAGCCCCGAATCCGGAGCCCCGAGTCCGGAGCCCCGAGTCCGGAGCCCCGAGTCCGGAGCCCCGAGTCCGGACCCCTAGTCCGGAGTCCCGCGTCAGCGGTGCTGCCGCCGCTGCATCCGACCCCCCTCGAGGACGTGAGCTGCCCTGGCGGGCCCGCACCGAGCGCTCGTGACCGCTGCGGAGGCGGTGAGGTCCACGCGGCGCCGCGCCGCATAGCTCCGTGTCCGACGCAACCCACATGGAATTTAGCCCCCACGCCTCCATGGCTGCGCGTGCCTACGCGCGTCGCAGCGCGCCCACGGTGTCCTATCGGGGCCCACGGGGGGGGGGTTGGGGGCACCCTCGCCCGTCCGCAAAAACTCCGAGCACCGGCGCCCCGCCAGCAGAGCGCCGCCCTTCCCCGATGAGCGGCCAGACCCCCCGGCGGAGGCGCTGTGCCTCGCGTTGCTCCGCCGAGCGCCGCCTTCAACTCCATCCCAGATCCCCGGCTTGTGCCATGCGGCTTCCCGCCAGCTCCACAGCTGTGCCGCCCCTGGCCGCGGCTCTCTCCGCTGTAGCTTCCTCCTGCCGCGGCTCTCCCTCCCCCGCGGCTTCCTCCCGCCAGATTCCTCCGCGCAGGGAGCAGCAGCTCCACCGGCAGAAGCTCCACCACAGGACGCGTCAGCAGCAGGAGGATGACACGGCCTGCATCAACTGCTCGCTCCGCGCCGCTGCATCCCACCATCCCGCAGCTGCCTCAGCAGCAGAAGGACGACGTGGCCGGCACCGCGCCGTACGCGACCGCCTCGCACAGCCCGAAGTTGGCGGTCGCAAAGGCGTTCCAGTCGGGCGGGGAGCCGCAGGCGGCGTAGCCCGCGCCGCAGCTGGCGGCGGTCGCAGAGGAGGCGCAGCCGCTGGCAGGGAGCGTTAGGTTGGCGTTGGCGATGCCGTACACGAATACGGCCACTGTACGGCAATTGGGTGGATGACAGGGGGGAAGAGAGTGGGAGGTGAGGGATGGTGGAGATGGCGGGGGAACAGGCATGAACCCCTTGCCCTCCCGCTAGCCCCACTCCTTCTCCATCACCACGAGACATCCCATTGGCCCCCCACCTCTTCCCCCCGCCCACCTTGCCCTGCCCAGTGCCCCCCCGGCCCCACGCACCACCCTCCTCGCCATGCACTATGCCCAGCCCGGACCCGTCCTTGACCCCTCTGATGCCCCGCCGCGCCCCGCCACGCAACTTCAGGGACAGGGGGCCCATCCCTCGTCACGGCTTGCCAGCCCCAAGCCCTTGCCGGCGCCCCAAGGCCCGCCACACACCAGCCCTCCACCCCCATGCCCCCCCCACACACTTTGTCCCACGCCCCCTCTTCCCCCTCACAGCCCCTCCCTCGCCCTCCTCCCTCCCTGCCCCTCCCCCATCCCCCATCCCACCCCCGCAAGCCCTACCCCCCGCCCGCTCACCACCGCTCTCGCCGCTCGCCTGCAGCGGCGTGCGGCCGCCCGACCCCGCCGGCCCCAGCAGCCCCGCGCTCCGCAGCAGCGCCCCGCTGCTCCCCCCCGTGCCGTTCCCTCCTCCGCTGCCGCTGCTCTTCCCGCTGTCCTCCAGGAACCAGGCCCCGCTGTCCAGCAGCAGCACGCCATCCGCGGTGTGGAAGCGCAGTGCGGTGCGGGTGGGGCCGGGCAGCCGCAGGGCCTCCACCGACCCCACCCCCGCCATGACCTGAGAGCGGGAGCGCACGGCGCCGGCGGAGGGGTCCATGCCCTGGACCTGGGGGGGGAGGGGAAGGGGAAAAGAGGCAGGGGCGCGATGGGTGGTGGGAGGGGGGTTGGGAGGGGGGGTTGGTGGAGTTGAGCGGGCCTGGCGGGGAAGCGGGAAAGGGTGAGGGCCCCCCTGGCGAAGCCTTGCCGCTGCGCCGAGCCGCAAAGAAAGAGGACCAGGAGGCGAGACTCACCACGAGGCTCTTGATCTTGATGAGGTCCGAGTAGGCCAGAGAGGGGGCCACGGGCGCCTTGGCGTCCAGGGTGGCGGTGGTGGCCACCGACTTGGGGTCGGAGGCGCGGTACACGAGCGTGTTGCCGGAGCGCTGCAGGTCGGAGCTGCGCAGCTGCAGCGGGGTGTGGCCGTCCTTGGTGACGATGATGTTGTTAACGACCTGGGAGGAAGGGAGGGAGGGAGGGGAGGGAGGGGAGGGAGGGGAGGGAGGGGAGGGAGGGGAGGGAGGGGAGGGAGGGGAGGGAGGGGAGGAGGGAGGGGAGGAGGGGAGGGAGGGGGAGGGAGGGGAGGGAGGGAGGGAGGGGAGGGAGGGGAGGGAGGGGAGGGGAGGGGAGGGAGGGGAGGGAGGGGAGGGGAGGGGAGGGAGGGGAGGGAGGGGAGGGAGGGGAGGGAGGGGAGGGAGGGGAGGGGAGGGAGGGGAGGGAGGGAGGGAGGGGAGGGAGGGGAGGGAGGGGAGGGATGGAGGGGAGGGGTGGAGATGGGAGGGGTGGAGAGGGGGTGGCGTTGGGCCGGGTGTGCAGCACCCAGGCTAGAGGATGGAGTGGTACTGGGAGGCAAGCCCGGGGCGACGCTAAGCACGCAAGCAGGCTCGCGTTCTCCCCAGCGTGCGGTACCCTCGGTAGGTTCCCCTGCAGTCCCGCCCTGGTGTCCTCCTCCGCGTGCCCACCAACGGCCCCTCGCCCCCCATCTCGAACAGCCAACCCACCAACCACACCCTCACCACCCCCCACCGCCACGGACAGCCCTCGCGCCTCTCCTCCCCGACTCCTATCCCCCGCCCCCCCCCCCTCACCCCCGCCCGCACGCACCGTGGTGTCCTTCTGCGCGTACACCACCGCCCACGTGACCCCGAACAGCGACCCCGCCAGCAGCAGGAAGTAGGTCAGCAGCGCCAGGAAGAAGTAGAGGAAGATCCTGTTGGGGGTTGGTGGTGAGAGGGGGGGGGCTGAGATGGGGGGGACCATCAGGGGGGGCTGGAGGGTCCGGGGAGGATGTTTGGAGAGCGGGGCGGCCAGCAGCAGGACGCAGGTCAGGAGCGCCGGAGCCGTCCAGAGCCTTCCAGGGGGTGGGGGCACCTCGCTCGCCAGCCCGCTGCGCCCCGCCCTTGCTGCGAGAGCTCCGGCGCAAGGGTTCGAGGCACAGCCAAGCCTGGATCCCGTGGGAGGCCTGCAGCTGTGTCCCCGCTGATGTGGAGGCGCATGGATGTGGAGGCGCTTGATGTGGAGGCGCTTGGCCGCTGTCCGTTCCGACGTGCGCCTAGACACCATGCCCTCCAAAGGGTCAGGGACCTTTGCGTGGGTTTCCAGCCCCGAGTCCGACCCCGCGTGGTCCCGTCACCGCTCCAGGTCGCAACACCCAGGGATGGTAGCCCTTGCCTCCGTTGAAGTCCCGAATGCAAGGCACGCGGCATTGCTCGATGCGCACCCCCACGTCGCACCCGGCCGCCGCTGCTGTTGCAAGACATCCGGCCCAAGCGTGCCAGGGGTTAAGCCGGAACCCAGGGAGAGGTCCGTTGTGTCGCTTCGTACCGCTTCGTACCTGTTCTTAAACTGGTGGTTGACTAGGTGGTTGATAACCTCTTCCAGCTCTGCAGCGGGAGGGAGGGGAGAGGCGCACGTGGGGAGGTCACAGGCGGCCCTTTATTTCTACGCCTACGCCTGTGCGGGGCCCACTCCCTAAGGTTCAGAGGGCCCAGGCCCTGGGGTTGAGGGGCCGTAATGGGGCCGGAGGGCGCTGGTGGGGTGGGTGACCGAGCGCCCGTGGGCGGTGCGCGCAGGGTGCCCTGGTTAGGCGCGGCCGTCGGACCACCCTTCCAGCGCCCTTCCTCCCGGACATAGAGCTTTCCGCGGGCGAGACCGCACCTGGTCGCGTGATCTTGTTGTCCCCGTCCTTGTCGAACGCCTTTAGAACTTCCCGGAACTTGGTGCCGACCTCTGCGAGGGCAATAACCAGCCGCATGCCGCGCGTCTCCGCACTTGGTCTCCCTTAACCCAGGCCCCCAGCCCCTGGCGAGCACATTGCGCCCCTGTTTCCAAACGCAAGCTAGCCGCGCGCAGCGCCCTCGGCGACTGACGGCCCGTCGCTGGCCTCCCAAATCCCGTAGCTCACTTGACATCCTGCGAGAGCAGATGAAAGAGTTCAGGTTAGATTTACCACCACGATCATTGCTACGCTCCACAGAAAACTGCCCGCCGAAACAGAGGCCCCCGCATGCCGAAGTCGCGCCGCGCACCTGATGTGGCTCCGCCCC
>JAEHOE010000318.1:0-37956 GCA_016858145.1 Edaphochlamys debaryana | reverse complement strand
TGTGACCTGCGGGGGCGCTTCCGGTCAGGCCTGCGCCGGCGGGCTAGGCATCGCGACGTGGGATTCGTGACCTCGGGGTGCACCGAATCCCACAAACAGGCTCAATCCCACCACACGAGTGCACCCGCGCCTGCCCGCCGGCCTAGCGATAGCTTATGGTCCCTAGAGTGACCTGCGGGGCGCTTCCGGTCAGGCCTGCGCCGGCGGAGCTAGGCATCGCGACGTGGGATTCGTGACCTCGGGGTGCACCGAATCCCACAACAGGCTCAATCCCACCCACCCGAATGCCCCCGCCGCCTGCCCGCCGGCCTAGCGATAGCTTATGGTCCCTAGATGTGACCTGCGGGGGCGCTTCCGGTCAGGCCTGCGCCGGCGGAGCTAGGCATCGCGACGTGGGATTCGTGACCTCGGGGTGCACCGAATCCCACAACAGGCTCAATCCCACCCACCCGAATGCCCCGGCCGCCTGCCCGCGGCTAGCGATAGCTTATGGTCCCTAGATGTGACCTGCGGGGCGCTTCCGGTCAGGCCTGCGCCGGCGGAGCTAGGCATCGCGACGTGGGATTCGTGACCTCGGGTGCACCGAATCCCACAACAGGCTCAATCCCACCCACCGATGCCCCCGCCGCCTGCCCGCCGGCCTAGCGATAGCTTCTGGTCCCTAGATGTGACCTGCGGGGGCGCTTCCGGTCAGGCCTGCGCCGGCGGAGCTAGGCATCGCGACGTGGGATTCGTGACCTCGGGGTGCACCGAATCCCACAACAGGCTCAATCCCACCCACCCGAGTGCCCCCGCCGCCTGCCCGCCGCGGCCTAGCGATAGCTTATGGTCCCTAGATGTGACCTGCGGGGGCGCTTCCGGTCAGGCCTGCGCCGGCGGAGCTAGGCATCGCGACGTGGGATTCGTGACCTCGGGTGCACCGAATCCCACAACAGGCTCAATCCACCCACCCGAGTGCCCCGCCGCCTGCCCGCCGGCCTAGCGATAGCTTCTGGTCCCTAGATGTGACCTGCGGGGGCGCTTCCGGTCAGGGCTGCGCGGCGGGAGCTAGGCATCGCGACGTGGGATTCGTGACCTCGGGTGTGCACCGAATCCCACAACAGGCTCAATCCCACCCACCCGAGTGCCCCCGCCGCCTGCCCGCCGGCCCCCTAGCGATAGCTTTGGTCCCTAGATGTGACTGACCTGGGGGCGCTTCCGGTCAGGCCTTCGCCGGCGGAGCTAGGCATCGCGACGTGGGATTCGTGACCTCGGGGTGCACCGAATCCCACAACACAGGCTCAATCCCACCACCCCCGAGTGCCCACCCGCCGCCTGCCCGCCGGCCTAGCGATAGCTTATCTGGTCCCCTAGATGTGACCTGCGGGGGCGCTTCCGGTCAGGCCTGCGCCGGCGGAGCTAGGCATCGCGACGTGGGATTCGTGACCTCGGGTGCACCGAATCCCACAACAGGCTCAATCCCACCCACCCGAGTGCCCCCGCCGCCTGCCCGCCGGCCTAGCGATAGCTTCTGGTCCCTAGATGTGACCTGCGGGGGCGCTTCCGGTCAGGCCTGCGCCGGCGGAGCTAGGCATCGCGACGTGGGATTCGTGACCTCGGGGTGCACCGAATCCCACAACAGGCTCAACTCCACCCACCCGAGTGCCCCCGCCGCCTGCCCGCCGGCCTAGCGATAGCTTCTGGTCCCTAGATGTGACCTGCGGGGGCGCTTCCGGTCAGGCCTGCGCCGGCGGAGCTAGGCATCGCGACGTGGGATTCGTGACCTCGGGGTGCACCGAATCCCACAACAGGCTCAACCCACCCACCCGAGTGCCCCCGCCGCCTGCCCGCCGGCCTAGCGATAGCTTCTGGTCCCTAGATGTGACCTGCGGGGGCGCTTCCGGTCAGGCCTGCGCCGGCGGAGCTAGGCATCGCGACGTGGGATTCGTGACCTCGGGGTGCACCGAATCCCACAACAGGCTCAATCCCACCCACCCGAGTGCCCCCGCCGCCTGCCCGCCGGCCTAGCGATAGCTTATGGTCCCTAGATGTGACCTGCGGGGGCGCTTCCGGTCAGGCCTGCGCCGGCGGAGCTAGGCATCGCGACGTGGGATTCGTGACCTCGGGGTGCACCGAATCCCACAACAGGCTCAATCCCACCCACCCGAGTGCCCCCCGCCGCCTGCCCGCCGGCCTAGCGATAGCTTATGGTCCCTAGATGTGACCTGCGGGGGCGCTTCCGGTCAGGCCTGCGCCGGCGGAGCTAGGCATCGCGACGTGGGATTCGTGACCTCGGGGTGCACCGAATCCCACAACAGGCTCAATCCCACCACCCGAGTGCCCCCGCCGCCTGCCCGCCGGCCTAGCGATAGCTTCTGGTCCCTAGATGTGACCTGCGGGGGCGCTTCCGGTCAGGCCTGCGCCGGCGGAGCTAGGCATCGCGACGTGGGATTCGTGACCTCGGGGTGCACCGAATCCCACAACAGGCTCAATCCACCCACCCGAGTGCCCCCGCCGCCTGCCCGCCGGCCTAGCGATAGCTTCTGGTCCCTAGATGTGACCTGCGGGGGCGCTTCCGGTCAGGCCTGCGCCGGCGGAGCTAGGCATCGCGACGTGGGATTCGTGACCTCGGGGTGCACCGAATCCCACAACAGGCTCAATCCCACCCACCCGAGTGCCCCCGCCGCCTGCCCGCCGGCCTAGCGATAGCTTCTGGTCCCTAGATGTGACCTGCGGGGGCGCTTCCGGTCAGGCCTGCGCCGGCGGAGCTAGGCATCGCGACGTGGGATTCGTGACCTCGGGGTGCACCGAATCCCACAACAGGCTCAATCCCACCCACCCGAGTGCCCCCGCCGCCTGCCCGCCGGCCTAGCGATAGCTTCTGGTCCCTAGATGTGACCTGCGGGGGCGCTTCCGGTCAGGCCTGCGCCGGCGGAGCTAGGCATCGCGACGTGGGATTCGTGACCCTCGGGGTGCACCGAATCCCACAACAGGCTCAATCCCACCCACCCGAGTGCCCCCGCCGCCTGCCCGCCGGCCTAGCGATAGCTTCTGGTCCCTAGATGTGACCTGCGGGGGCGCTTCCGGTCAGGCCTGCGCCGGCGGAGCTAGGCATCGCGACGTGGGATTCGTGACCTCGGGGTGCACCGAATCCCACAACAGGCTCAATCCCACCCACCCGAGTGCCCCCGCCGCCTGCCCGCCGGCCTAGCGATAGCTTCTGGTCCCTAGATGTGACCTGCGGGGGCGCTTCCGGTCAGGCCTGCGCCGGCGGAGCTAGGCATCGCGACGTGGGATTCGTGACCTCGGGGTGCACCGAATCCCACAACAGGCTCAATCCCACCCACCCGAGTGCCCCCGCCGCCTGCCCGCCGGCCTAGCGATAGCTTATGGTCCCTAGATGTGACCTGCGGGGGCGCTTCCGGTCAGGCCTGCGCCGGCGGAGCTAGGCATCGCGACGTGGGATTCGTGACCTCGGGGTGCACCGAATCCCACAACAGGCTCAATCCCACCCACCCGAGTGCCCCCGCCGCCTGCCCGCCGGCCTAGCGATAGCTTCTGGTCCCTAGATGTGACCTGCGGGGGCGCTTCCGGTCAGGCCTGCGCCGGCGGAGCTAGGCATCGCGACGTGGGATTCGTGACCTCGGGGTGCACCGAATCCCACAACAGGCTCAATCCCACCCACCCGAGTGCCCCCGCCGCCTGCCCGCCGGCCTAGCGATAGCTTCTGGTCCCTAGATGTGACCTGCGGGGGCGCTTCCGGTCAGGCCTGCGCCGGCGGAGCTAGGCATCGCGACGTGGGATTCGTGACCTCGGGGTGCACCGAATCCCACAACAGGCTCAATCCCACCCACCCGAGTGCCCCCGCCGCCTGCCCGCCGGCCTAGCGATAGCTTCTGGTCCCTAGATGTGACCTGCGGGGGCGCTTCCGGTCAGGCCTGCGCCGGCGGAGCTAGGCATCGCGACGTGGGATTCGTGACCTCGGGGTGCACCGAATCCCACAACAGGCTCAATCCCACCCACCCGAGTGCCCCCGCCGCCTGCCCGCCGGCCTAGCGATAGCTTCTGGTCCCTAGATGTGACCTGCGGGGGCGCTTCCGGTCAGGCCTGCGCCGGCGGAGCTAGGCATCGCGACGTGGGATTCGTGACCTCGGGGTGCACCGAATCCCACAACAGGCTCAATCCCACCCACCCGAGTGCCCCCGCCGCCTGCCCGCCGGCCTAGCGATAGCTTATGGTCCCTAGATGTGACCTGCGGGGGCGCTTCCGGTCAGGCCTGCGCCGGCGGAGCTAGGCATCGCGACGTGGGATTCGTGACCTCGGGGTGCACCGAATCCCACAACAGGCTCAATCCCACCCACCCGAGTGCCCCCGCCGCCTGCCCGCCGGCCTAGCGATAGCTTCTGGTCCCTAGATGTGACCTGCGGGGGCGCTTCCGGTCAGGCCTGCGCCGGCGGAGCTAGGCATCGCGACGTGGGATTCGTGACCTCGGGGTGCACCGAATCCCACAACAGGCTCAATCCCACCCACCCGAGTGCCCCCGCCGCCTGCCCGCCGGCCTAGCGATAGCTTCTGGTCCCTAGATGTGACCTGCGGGGGCGCTTCCGGTCAGGCCTGCGCCGGCGGAGCTAGGCATCGCGACGTGGGATTCGTGACCTCGGGGTGCACCGAATCCCACAACAGGCTCAATCCCACCCACCCGAGTGCCCCCGCCGCCTGCCCGCCGGCCTAGCGATAGCTTCTGGTCCCTAGATGTGACCTGCGGGGCGCTTCCGGTCAGGCCTGCGCCGGCGGAGCTAGGCATCGCGACGTGGGATTCGTGACCTCGGGGTGCACCGAATCCCACAACAGGCTCAATCCCACCCACCCGAGTGCCCCCGCCGCCTGCCCGCCGGCCTAGCGATAGCTTCTGGTCCCTAGATGTGACCTGCGGGGGCGCTTCCGGTCAGGCCTGCGCCGGCGGAGCTAGGCATCGCGACGTGGGATTCGTGACCTCGGGGTGCACCGAATCCCACAACAGGCTCAATCCCACCCACCCGAGTGCCCCCGCCGCCTGCCCGCCGGCCTAGCGATAGCTTCTGGTCCCTAGATGTGACCTGCGGGGGCGCTTCCGGTCAGGCCTGCGCCGGCGGAGCTAGGCATCGCGACGTGGGATTCGTGACCTCGGGGTGCACCGAATCCCACAACAGGCTCAATCCCACCCACCCGAGTGCCCCCGCCGCCTGCCCGCCGGCCTAGCGATAGCTTCTGGTCCCTAGATGTGACCTGCGGGGGCGCTTCCGGTCAGGCCTGCGCCGGCGGAGCTAGGCATCGCGACGTGGGATTCGTGACCTCGGGGTGCACCGAATCCCACAACAGGCTCAATCCCACCCACCCGAGTGCCCCCGCCGCCTGCCCGCCGGCCTAGCGATAGCTTCTGGTCCCTAGATGTGACCTGCGGGGGCGCTTCCGGTCAGGCCTGCGCCGGCGGAGCTAGGCATCGCGACGTGGGATTCGTGACCTCGGGGTGCACCGAATCCCACAACAGGCTCAATCCCACCCACCCGAGTGCCCCCGCCGCCTGCCCGCCGGCCTAGCGATAGCTTCTGGTCCCTAGATGTGACCTGCGGGGGCGCTTCCGGTCAGGCCTGCGCCGGCGGAGCTAGGCATCGCGACGTGGGATTCGTGACCTCGGGGTGCACCGAATCCCACAACAGGCTCAATCCCACCCACCCGAGTGCCCCCGCCGCCTGCCCGCCGGCCTAGCGATAGCTTCTGGTCCCTAGATGTGACCTGCGGGGGCGCTTCCGGTCAGGCCTGCGCCGGCGGAGCTAGGCATCGCGACGTGGGATTCGTGACCTCGGGGTGCACCGAATCCCACAACAGGCTCAATCCCACCCACCCGAGTGCCCCCGCCGCCTGCCCGCCGGCCTAGCGATAGCTTCTGGTCCCTAGATGTGACCTGCGGGGGCGCTTCCGGTCAGGCCTGCGCCGGCGGAGCTAGGCATCGCGACGTGGGATTCGTGACCTCGGGGTGCACCGAATCCCACAACAGGCTCAATCCCACCCACCCGAGTGCCCCCGCCGCCTGCCCGCCGGCCTAGCGATAGCTTCTGGTCCCTAGATGTGACCTGCGGGGGCGCTTCCGGTCAGGCCTGCGCCGGCGGAGCTAGGCATCGCGACGTGGGATTCGTGACCTCGGGGTGCACCGAATCCCACAACAGGCTCAATCCCACCCACCCGAGTGCCCCCGCCGCCTGCCCGCCGGCCTAGCGATAGCTTATGGTCCCTAGATGTGACCTGCGGGGGCGCTTCCGGTCAGGCCTGCGCCGGCGGAGCTAGGCATCGCGACGTGGGATTCGTGACCTCGGGGTGCACCGAATCCCACAACAGGCTCAATCCCACCCACCCGAGTGCCCCCGCCGCCTGCCCGCCGGCCTAGCGATAGCTTATGGTCCCTAGATGTGACCTGCGGGGGCGCTTCCGGTCAGGCCTGCGCCGGCGGAGCTAGGCATCGCGACGTGGGATTCGTGACCTCGGGGTGCACCGAATCCCACAACAGGCTCAATCCCACCCACCCGAGTGCCCCCGCCGCCTGCCCGCCGGCCTAGCGATAGCTTCTGGTCCCTAGATGTGACCTGCGGGGGCGCTTCCGGTCAGGCCTGCGCCGGCGGAGCTAGGCATCGCGACGTGGGATTCGTGACCTCGGGGTGCACCGAATCCCACAACAGGCTCAATCCCACCCACCCGAGTGCCCCCGCCGCCTGCCCGCCGGCCTAGCGATAGCTTCTGGTCCCTAGATGTGACCTGCGGGGGCGCTTCCGGTCAGGCCTTCGCCGGCGGAGCTAGGCATCGCGACGTGGGATTCGTGACCTCGGGGTGCACCGAATCCCACAACAGGCTCAATCCCACCCACCCGAGTGCCCCCGCCGCCTGCCCGCCGGCCTAGCGATAGCTTCTGGTCCCTAGATGTGACCTGCGGGGGCGCTTCCGGTCAGGCCTGCGCCGGCGGAGCTAGGCATCGCGACGTGGGATTCGTGACCTCGGGGTGCACCGAATCCCACAACAGGCTCAATCCCACCCACCCGAGTGCCCCCGCCGCCTGCCCGCCGGCCTAGCGATAGCTTCTGGTCCCTAGATGTGACCTGCGGGGGCGCTTCCGGTCAGGCCTGCGCCGGCGGAGCTAGGCATCGCGACGTGGGATTCGTGACCTCGGGGTGCACCGAATCCCACAACAGGCTCAATCCCACCCACCCGAGTGCCCCCGCCGCCTGCCCGCCGGCCTAGCGATAGCTTCTGGTCCCTAGATGTGACCTGCGGGGGCGCTTCCGGTCAGGCCTGCGCCGGCGGAGCTAGGCATCGCGACGTGGGATTCGTGACCTCGGGGTGCACCGAATCCCACAACAGGCTCAATCCCACCCACCCGAGTGCCCCCGCCGCCTGCCCGCCGGCCTAGCGATAGCTTCTGGTCCCTAGATGTGACCTGCGGGGGCGCTTCCGGTCAGGCCTGCGCCGGCGGAGCTAGGCATCGCGACGTGGGATTCGTGACCTCGGGGTGCACCGAATCCCACAACAGGCTCAATCCCACCCACCCGAGTGCCCCCGCCGCCTGCCCGCCGGCCTAGCGATAGCTTCTGGTCCCTAGATGTGACCTGCGGGGGCGCTTCCGGTCAGGCCTGCGCCGGCGGAGCTAGGCATCGCGACGTGGGATTCGTGACCTCGGGGTGCACCGAATCCCACAACAGGCTCAATCCCACCCACCCGAGTGCCCCCGCCGCCTGCCCGCCGGCCTAGCGATAGCTTCTGGTCCCTAGATGTGACCTGCGGGGGCGCTTCCGGTCAGGCCTGCGCCGGCGGAGCTAGGCATCGCGACGTGGGATTCGTGACCTCGGGGTGCACCGAATCCCACAACAGGCTCAATCCCACCCACCCGAGTGCCCCCGCCGCCTGCCCGCCGGCCTAGCGATAGCTTCTGGTCCCTAGATGTGACCTGCGGGGGCGCTTCCGGTCAGGCCTGCGCCGGCGGAGCTAGGCATCGCGACGTGGGATTCGTGACCTCGGGGTGCACCGAATCCCACAACAGGCTCAATCCCACCCACCCGAGTGCCCCCGCCGCCTGCCCGCCGGCCTAGCGATAGCTTCTGGTCCCTAGATGTGACCTGCGGGGGCGCTTCCGGTCAGGCCTGCGCCGGCGGAGCTAGGCATCGCGACGTGGGATTCGTGACCTCGGGGTGCACCGAATCCCACAACAGGCTCAATCCCACCCACCCGAGTGCCCCCGCCGCCTGCCCGCCGGCCTAGCGATAGCTTATGGTCCCTAGATGTGACCTGCGGGGGCGCTTCCGGTCAGGCCTGCGCCGGCGGAGCTAGGCATCGCGACGTGGGATTCGTGACCTCGGGGTGCACCGAATCCCACAACAGGCTCAATCCCACCCACCCGAGTGCCCCCGCCGCCTGCCCGCCGGCCTAGCGATAGCTTCTGGTCCCTAGATGTGACCTGCGGGGGCGCTTCCGGTCAGGCCTGCGCCGGCGGAGCTAGGCATCGCGACGTGGGATTCGTGACCTCGGGGTGCACCGAATCCCACAACAGGCTCAATCCCACCCACCCGAGTGCCCCCGCCGCCTGCCCGCCGGCCTAGCGATAGCTTCTGGTCCCTAGATGTGACCTGCGGGGGCGCTTCCGGTCAGGCCTGCGCCGGCGGAGCTAGGCATCGCGACGTGGGATTCGTGACCTCGGGGTGCACCGAATCCCACAACAGGCTCAATCCCACCCACCCGAGTGCCCCCGCCGCCTGCCCGCCGGCCTAGCGATAGCTTCTGGTCCCTAGATGTGACCTGCGGGGGCGCTTCCGGTCAGGCCTGCGCCGGCGGAGCTAGGCATCGCGACGTGGGATTCGTGACCTCGGGGTGCACCGAATCCCACAACAGGCTCAATCCCACCCACCCGAGTGCCCCCGCCGCCTGCCCGCCGGCCTAGCGATAGCTTCTGGTCCCTAGATGTGACCTGCGGGGGCGCTTCCGGTCAGGCCTGCGCCGGCGGAGCTAGGCATCGCGACGTGGGATTCGTGACCTCGGGGTGCACCGAATCCCACAACAGGCTCAATCCCACCCACCCGAGTGCCCCCGCCGCCTGCCCGCCGGCCTAGCGATAGCTTCTGGTCCCTAGATGTGACCTGCGGGGGCGCTTCCGGTCAGGCCTGCGCCGGCGGAGCTAGGCATCGCGACGTGGGATTCGTGACCTCGGGGTGCACCGAATCCCACAACAGGCTCAATCCCACCCACCCGAGTGCCCCCGCCGCCTGCCCGCCGGCCTAGCGATAGCTTCTGGTCCCTAGATGTGACCTGCGGGGGCGCTTCCGGTCAGGCCTGCGCCGGCGGAGCTAGGCATCGCGACGTGGGATTCGTGACCTCGGGGTGCACCGAATCCCACAACAGGCTCAATCCCACCCACCCGAGTGCCCCCGCCGCCTGCCCGCCGGCCTAGCGATAGCTTCTGGTCCCTAGATGTGACCTGCGGGGGCGCTTCCGGTCAGGCCTTCGCCGGCGGAGCTAGGCATCGCGACGTGGGATTCGTGACCTCGGGGTGCACCGAATCCCACAACAGGCTCAATCCCACCCACCCGAGTGCCCCCGCCGCCTGCCCGCCGGCCTAGCGATAGCTTCTGGTCCCTAGATGTGACCTGCGGGGGCGCTTCCGGTCAGGCCTGCGCCGGCGGAGCTAGGCATCGCGACGTGGGATTCGTGACCTCGGGGTGCACCGAATCCCACAACAGGCTCAATCCCACCCACCCGAGTGCCCCCGCCGCCTGCCCGCCGGCCTAGCGATAGCTTCTGGTCCCTAGATGTGACCTGCGGGGGCGCTTCCGGTCAGGCCTGCGCCGGCGGAGCTAGGCATCGCGACGTGGGATTCGTGACCTCGGGGTGCACCGAATCCCACAACAGGCTCAATCCCACCCACCCGAGTGCCCCCGCCGCCTGCCCGCCGGCCTAGCGATAGCTTCTGGTCCCTAGATGTGACCTGCGGGGGCGCTTCCGGTCAGGCCTGCGCCGGCGGAGCTAGGCATCGCGACGTGGGATTCGTGACCTCGGGGTGCACCGAATCCCACAACAGGCTCAATCCCACCCACCCGAGTGCCCCCGCCGCCTGCCCGCCGGCCTAGCGATAGCTTCTGGTCCCTAGATGTGACCTGCGGGGGCGCTTCCGGTCAGGCCTGCGCCGGCGGAGCTAGGCATCGCGACGTGGGATTCGTGACCTCGGGGTGCACCGAATCCCACAACAGGCTCAATCCCACCCACCCGAGTGCCCCCGCCGCCTGCCCGCCGGCCTAGCGATAGCTTCTGGTCCCTAGATGTGACCTGCGGGGGCGCTTCCGGTCAGGCCTGCGCCGGCGGAGCTAGGCATCGCGACGTGGGATTCGTGACCTCGGGGTGCACCGAATCCCACAACAGGCTCAATCCCACCCACCCGAGTGCCCCCGCCGCCTGCCCGCCGGCCTAGCGATAGCTTCTGGTCCCTAGATGTGACCTGCGGGGGCGCTTCCGGTCAGGCCTGCGCCGGCGGAGCTAGGCATCGCGACGTGGGATTCGTGACCTCGGGGTGCACCGAATCCCACAACAGGCTCAATCCCACCCACCCGAGTGCCCCCGCCGCCTGCCCGCCGGCCTAGCGATAGCTTCTGGTCCCTAGATGTGACCTGCGGGGGCGCTTCCGGTCAGGCCTGCGCCGGCGGAGCTAGGCATCGCGACGTGGGATTCGTGACCTCGGGGTGCACCGAATCCCACAACAGGCTCAATCCCACCCACCCGAGTGCCCCCGCCGCCTGCCCGCCGGCCTAGCGATAGCTTCTGGTCCCTAGATGTGACCTGCGGGGGCGCTTCCGGTCAGGCCTGCGCCGGCGGAGCTAGGCATCGCGACGTGGGATTCGTGACCTCGGGGTGCACCGAATCCCACAACAGGCTCAATCCCACCCACCCGAGTGCCCCCGCCGCCTGCCCGCCGGCCTAGCGATAGCTTCTGGTCCCTAGATGTGACCTGCGGGGGCGCTTCCGGTCAGGCCTGCGCCGGCGGAGCTAGGCATCGCGACGTGGGATTCGTGACCTCGGGGTGCACCGAATCCCACAACAGGCTCAATCCCACCCACCCGAGTGCCCCCGCCGCCTGCCCGCCGGCCTAGCGATAGCTTCTGGTCCCTAGATGTGACCTGCGGGGGCGCTTCCGGTCAGGCCTGCGCCGGCGGAGCTAGGCATCGCGACGTGGGATTCGTGACCTCGGGGTGCACCGAATCCCACAACAGGCTCAATCCCACCCACCCGAGTGCCCCCGCCGCCTGCCCGCCGGCCTAGCGATAGCTTCTGGTCCCTAGATGTGACCTGCGGGGGCGCTTCCGGTCAGGCCTGCGCCGGCGGAGCTAGGCATCGCGACGTGGGATTCGTGACCTCGGGGTGCACCGAATCCCACAACAGGCTCAATCCCACCCACCCGAGTGCCCCCGCCGCCTGCCCGCCGGCCTAGCGATAGCTTCTGGTCCCTAGATGTGACCTGCGGGGGCGCTTCCGGTCAGGCCTGCGCCGGCGGAGCTAGGCATCGCGACGTGGGATTCGTGACCTCGGGGTGCACCGAATCCCACAACAGGCTCAATCCCACCCACCCGAGTGCCCCCGCCGCCTGCCCGCCGGCCTAGCGATAGCTTCTGGTCCCTAGATGTGACCTGCGGGGGCGCTTCCGGTCAGGCCTGCGCCGGCGGAGCTAGGCATCGCGACGTGGGATTCGTGACCTCGGGGTGCACCGAATCCCACAACAGGCTCAATCCCACCCACCCGAGTGCCCCCGCCGCCTGCCCGCCGGCCTAGCGATAGCTTCTGGTCCCTAGATGTGACCTGCGGGGGCGCTTCCGGTCAGGCCTGCGCCGGCGGAGCTAGGCATCGCGACGTGGGATTCGTGACCTCGGGGTGCACCGAATCCCACAACAGGCTCAATCCCACCCACCCGAGTGCCCCCGCCGCCTGCCCGCCGGCCTAGCGATAGCTTCTGGTCCCTAGATGTGACCTGCGGGGGCGCTTCCGGTCAGGCCTGCGCCGGCGGAGCTAGGCATCGCGACGTGGGATTCGTGACCTCGGGGTGCACCGAATCCCACAACAGGCTCAATCCCACCCACCCGAGTGCCCCCGCCGCCTGCCCGCCGGCCTAGCGATAGCTTCTGGTCCCTAGATGTGACCTGCGGGGGCGCTTCCGGTCAGGCCTGCGCCGGCGGAGCTAGGCATCGCGACGTGGGATTCGTGACCTCGGGGTGCACCGAATCCCACAACAGGCTCAATCCCACCCACCCGAGTGCCCCCGCCGCCTGCCCGCCGGCCTAGCGATAGCTTCTGGTCCCTAGATGTGACCTGCGGGGGCGCTTCCGGTCAGGCCTGCGCCGGCGGAGCTAGGCATCGCGACGTGGGATTCGTGACCTCGGGGTGCACCGAATCCCACAACAGGCTCAATCCCACCCACCCGAGTGCCCCCGCCGCCTGCCCGCCGGCCTAGCGATAGCTTCTGGTCCCTAGATGTGACCTGCGGGGGCGCTTCCGGTCAGGCCTGCGCCGGCGGAGCTAGGCATCGCGACGTGGGATTCGTGACCTCGGGGTGCACCGAATCCCACAACAGGCTCAATCCCACCCACCCGAGTGCCCCCGCCGCCTGCCCGCCGGCCTAGCGATAGCTTCTGGTCCCTAGATGTGACCTGCGGGGGCGCTTCCGGTCAGGCCTGCGCCGGCGGAGCTAGGCATCGCGACGTGGGATTCGTGACCTCGGGGTGCACCGAATCCCACAACAGGCTCAATCCCACCCACCCGAGTGCCCCCGCCGCCTGCCCGCCGGCCTAGCGATAGCTTCTGGTCCCTAGATGTGACCTGCGGGGGCGCTTCCGGTCAGGCCTGCGCCGGCGGAGCTAGGCATCGCGACGTGGGATTCGTGACCTCGGGGTGCACCGAATCCCACAACAGGCTCAATCCCACCCACCCGAGTGCCCCCGCCGCCTGCCCGCCGGCCTAGCGATAGCTTCTGGTCCCTAGATGTGACCTGCGGGGGCGCTTCCGGTCAGGCCTGCGCCGGCGGAGCTAGGCATCGCGACGTGGGATTCGTGACCTCGGGGTGCACCGAATCCCACAACAGGCTCAATCCCACCCACCCGAGTGCCCCCGCCGCCTGCCCGCCGGCCTAGCGATAGCTTCTGGTCCCTAGATGTGACCTGCGGGGGCGCTTCCGGTCAGGCCTGCGCCGGCGGAGCTAGGCATCGCGACGTGGGATTCGTGACCTCGGGGTGCACCGAATCCCACAACAGGCTCAATCCCACCCACCCGAGTGCCCCCGCCGCCTGCCCGCCGGCCTAGCGATAGCTTCTGGTCCCTAGATGTGACCTGCGGGGGCGCTTCCGGTCAGGCCTGCGCCGGCGGAGCTAGGCATCGCGACGTGGGATTCGTGACCTCGGGGTGCACCGAATCCCACAACAGGCTCAATCCCACCCACCCGAGTGCCCCCGCCGCCTGCCCGCCGGCCTAGCGATAGCTTCTGGTCCCTAGATGTGACCTGCGGGGGCGCTTCCGGTCAGGCCTGCGCCGGCGGAGCTAGGCATCGCGACGTGGGATTCGTGACCTCGGGGTGCACCGAATCCCACAACAGGCTCAATCCCACCCACCCGAGTGCCCCCGCCGCCTGCCCGCCGGCCTAGCGATAGCTTCTGGTCCCTAGATGTGACCTGCGGGGGCGCTTCCGGTCAGGCCTTCGCCGGCGGAGCTAGGCATCGCGACGTGGGATTCGTGACCTCGGGGTGCACCGAATCCCACAACAGGCTCAATCCCACCCACCCGAGTGCCCCCGCCGCCTGCCCGCCGGCCTAGCGATAGCTTCTGGTCCCTAGATGTGACCTGCGGGGGCGCTTCCGGTCAGGCCTGCGCCGGCGGAGCTAGGCATCGCGACGTGGGATTCGTGACCTCGGGGTGCACCGAATCCCACAACAGGCTCAATCCCACCCACCCGAGTGCCCCCGCCGCCTGCCCGCCGGCCTAGCGATAGCTTCTGGTCCCTAGATGTGACCTGCGGGGGCGCTTCCGGTCAGGCCTTCGCCGGCGGAGCTAGGCATCGCGACGTGGGATTCGTGACCTCGGGGTGCACCGAATCCCACAACAGGCTCAATCCCACCCACCCGAGTGCCCCCGCCGCCTGCCCGCCGGCCTAGCGATAGCTTCTGGTCCCTAGATGTGACCTGCGGGGGCGCTTCCGGTCAGGCCTGCGCCGGCGGAGCTAGGCATCGCGACGTGGGATTCGTGACCTCGGGGTGCACCGAATCCCACAACAGGCTCAATCCCACCCACCCGAGTGCCCCCGCCGCCTGCCCGCCGGCCTAGCGATAGCTTCTGGTCCCTAGATGTGACCTGCGGGGGCGCTTCCGGTCAGGCCTGCGCCGGCGGAGCTAGGCATCGCGACGTGGGATTCGTGACCTCGGGGTGCACCGAATCCCACAACAGGCTCAATCCCACCCACCCGAGTGCCCCCGCCGCCTGCCCGCCGGCCTAGCGATAGCTTCTGGTCCCTAGATGTGACCTGCGGGGGCGCTTCCGGTCAGGCCTGCGCCGGCGGAGCTAGGCATCGCGACGTGGGATTCGTGACCTCGGGGTGCACCGAATCCCACAACAGGCTCAATCCCACCCACCCGAGTGCCCCCGCCGCCTGCCCGCCGGCCTAGCGATAGCTTCTGGTCCCTAGATGTGACCTGCGGGGGCGCTTCCGGTCAGGCCTGCGCCGGCGGAGCTAGGCATCGCGACGTGGGATTCGTGACCTCGGGGTGCACCGAATCCCACAACAGGCTCAATCCCACCCACCCGAGTGCCCCCGCCGCCTGCCCGCCGGCCTAGCGATAGCTTCTGGTCCCTAGATGTGACCTGCGGGGGCGCTTCCGGTCAGGCCTTCGCCGGCGGAGCTAGGCATCGCGACGTGGGATTCGTGACCTCGGGGTGCACCGAATCCCACAACAGGCTCAATCCCACCCACCCGAGTGCCCCCGCCGCCTGCCCGCCGGCCTAGCGATAGCTTCTGGTCCCTAGATGTGACCTGCGGGGGCGCTTCCGGTCAGGCCTGCGCCGGCGGAGCTAGGCATCGCGACGTGGGATTCGTGACCTCGGGGTGCACCGAATCCCACAACAGGCTCAATCCCACCCACCCGAGTGCCCCCGCCGCCTGCCCGCCGGCCTAGCGATAGCTTCTGGTCCCTAGATGTGACCTGCGGGGGCGCTTCCGGTCAGGCCTGCGCCGGCGGAGCTAGGCATCGCGACGTGGGATTCGTGACCTCGGGGTGCACCGAATCCCACAACAGGCTCAATCCCACCCACCCGAGTGCCCCCGCCGCCTGCCCGCCGGCCTAGCGATAGCTTCTGGTCCCTAGATGTGACCTGCGGGGGCGCTTCCGGTCAGGCCTGCGCCGGCGGAGCTAGGCATCGCGACGTGGGATTCGTGACCTCGGGGTGCACCGAATCCCACAACAGGCTCAATCCCACCCACCCGAGTGCCCCCGCCGCCTGCCCGCCGGCCTAGCGATAGCTTCTGGTCCCTAGATGTGACCTGCGGGGGCGCTTCCGGTCAGGCCTGCGCCGGCGGAGCTAGGCATCGCGACGTGGGATTCGTGACCTCGGGGTGCACCGAATCCCACAACAGGCTCAATCCCACCCACCCGAGTGCCCCCGCCGCCTGCCCGCCGGCCTAGCGATAGCTTCTGGTCCCTAGATGTGACCTGCGGGGGCGCTTCCGGTCAGGCCTGCGCCGGCGGAGCTAGGCATCGCGACGTGGGATTCGTGACCTCGGGGTGCACCGAATCCCACAACAGGCTCAATCCCACCCACCCGAGTGCCCCCGCCGCCTGCCCGCCGGCCTAGCGATAGCTTCTGGTCCCTAGATGTGACCTGCGGGGGCGCTTCCGGTCAGGCCTGCGCCGGCGGAGCTAGGCATCGCGACGTGGGATTCGTGACCTCGGGGTGCACCGAATCCCACAACAGGCTCAATCCCAC
Source organism: Edaphochlamys debaryana (assembly GCA_016858145.1). Classification (NCBI taxonomy): domain Eukaryota; kingdom Viridiplantae; phylum Chlorophyta; class Chlorophyceae; order Chlamydomonadales; genus Edaphochlamys; species Edaphochlamys debaryana. Next base: position 21,960 of record JAEHOE010000318.1, on the reverse strand, counting down.
CCACCCGAGTGCCCCCGCCGCCTGCCCGCCGGCCTAGCGATAGCTTCTGGTCCCTAGATGTGACCTGCGGGGGCGCTTCCGGTCAGGCCTGCGCCGGCGGAGCTAGGCATCGCGACGTGGGATTCGTGACCTCGGGGTGCACCGAATCCCACAACAGGCTCAATCCCACCCACCCGAGTGCCCCCGCCGCCTGCCCGCCGGCCTAGCGATAGCTTCTGGTCCCTAGATGTGACCTGCGGGGGCGCTTCCGGTCAGGCCTGCGCCGGCGGAGCTAGGCATCGCGACGTGGGATTCGTGACCTCGGGGTGCACCGAATCCCACAACAGGCTCAATCCCACCCACCCGAGTGCCCCCGCCGCCTGCCCGCCGGCCTAGCGATAGCTTCTGGTCCCTAGATGTGACCTGCGGGGGCGCTTCCGGTCAGGCCTGCGCCGGCGGAGCTAGGCATCGCGACGTGGGATTCGTGACCTCGGGGTGCACCGAATCCCACAACAGGCTCAATCCCACCCACCCGAGTGCCCCCGCCGCCTGCCCGCCGGCCTAGCGATAGCTTCTGGTCCCTAGATGTGACCTGCGGGGGCGCTTCCGGTCAGGCCTGCGCCGGCGGAGCTAGGCATCGCGACGTGGGATTCGTGACCTCGGGGTGCACCGAATCCCACAACAGGCTCAATCCCACCCACCCGAGTGCCCCCGCCGCCTGCCCGCCGGCCTAGCGATAGCTTCTGGTCCCTAGATGTGACCTGCGGGGGCGCTTCCGGTCAGGCCTGCGCCGGCGGAGCTAGGCATCGCGACGTGGGATTCGTGACCTCGGGGTGCACCGAATCCCACAACAGGCTCAATCCCACCCACCCGAGTGCCCCCGCCGCCTGCCCGCCGGCCTAGCGATAGCTTCTGGTCCCTAGATGTGACCTGCGGGGGCGCTTCCGGTCAGGCCTGCGCCGGCGGAGCTAGGCATCGCGACGTGGGATTCGTGACCTCGGGGTGCACCGAATCCCACAACAGGCTCAATCCCACCCACCCGAGTGCCCCCGCCGCCTGCCCGCCGGCCTAGCGATAGCTTCTGGTCCCTAGATGTGACCTGCGGGGGCGCTTCCGGTCAGGCCTGCGCCGGCGGAGCTAGGCATCGCGACGTGGGATTCGTGACCTCGGGGTGCACCGAATCCCACAACAGGCTCAATCCCACCCACCCGAGTGCCCCCGCCGCCTGCCCGCCGGCCTAGCGATAGCTTCTGGTCCCTAGATGTGACCTGCGGGGGCGCTTCCGGTCAGGCCTGCGCCGGCGGAGCTAGGCATCGCGACGTGGGATTCGTGACCTCGGGGTGCACCGAATCCCACAACAGGCTCAATCCCACCCACCCGAGTGCCCCCGCCGCCTGCCCGCCGGCCTAGCGATAGCTTCTGGTCCCTAGATGTGACCTGCGGGGGCGCTTCCGGTCAGGCCTGCGCCGGCGGAGCTAGGCATCGCGACGTGGGATTCGTGACCTCGGGGTGCACCGAATCCCACAACAGGCTCAATCCCACCCACCCGAGTGCCCCCGCCGCCTGCCCGCCGGCCTAGCGATAGCTTCTGGTCCCTAGATGTGACCTGCGGGGGCGCTTCCGGTCAGGCCTGCGCCGGCGGAGCTAGGCATCGCGACGTGGGATTCGTGACCTCGGGGTGCACCGAATCCCACAACAGGCTCAATCCCACCCACCCGAGTGCCCCCGCCGCCTGCCCGCCGGCCTAGCGATAGCTTCTGGTCCCTAGATGTGACCTGCGGGGGCGCTTCCGGTCAGGCCTGCGCCGGCGGAGCTAGGCATCGCGACGTGGGATTCGTGACCTCGGGGTGCACCGAATCCCACAACAGGCTCAATCCCACCCACCCGAGTGCCCCCGCCGCCTGCCCGCCGGCCTAGCGATAGCTTCTGGTCCCTAGATGTGACCTGCGGGGGCGCTTCCGGTCAGGCCTGCGCCGGCGGAGCTAGGCATCGCGACGTGGGATTCGTGACCTCGGGGTGCACCGAATCCCACAACAGGCTCAATCCCACCCACCCGAGTGCCCCCGCCGCCTGCCCGCCGGCCTAGCGATAGCTTCTGGTCCCTAGATGTGACCTGCGGGGGCGCTTCCGGTCAGGCCTGCGCCGGCGGAGCTAGGCATCGCGACGTGGGATTCGTGACCTCGGGGTGCACCGAATCCCACAACAGGCTCAATCCCACCCACCCGAGTGCCCCCGCCGCCTGCCCGCCGGCCTAGCGATAGCTTCTGGTCCCTAGATGTGACCTGCGGGGGCGCTTCCGGTCAGGCCTGCGCCGGCGGAGCTAGGCATCGCGACGTGGGATTCGTGACCTCGGGGTGCACCGAATCCCACAACAGGCTCAATCCCACCCACCCGAGTGCCCCCGCCGCCTGCCCGCCGGCCTAGCGATAGCTTCTGGTCCCTAGATGTGACCTGCGGGGGCGCTTCCGGTCAGGCCTGCGCCGGCGGAGCTAGGCATCGCGACGTGGGATTCGTGACCTCGGGGTGCACCGAATCCCACAACAGGCTCAATCCCACCCACCCGAGTGCCCCCGCCGCCTGCCCGCCGGCCTAGCGATAGCTTCTGGTCCCTAGATGTGACCTGCGGGGGCGCTTCCGGTCAGGCCTGCGCCGGCGGAGCTAGGCATCGCGACGTGGGATTCGTGACCTCGGGGTGCACCGAATCCCACAACAGGCTCAATCCCACCCACCCGAGTGCCCCCGCCGCCTGCCCGCCGGCCTAGCGATAGCTTCTGGTCCCTAGATGTGACCTGCGGGGGCGCTTCCGGTCAGGCCTGCGCCGGCGGAGCTAGGCATCGCGACGTGGGATTCGTGACCTCGGGGTGCACCGAATCCCACAACAGGCTCAATCCCACCCACCCGAGTGCCCCCGCCGCCTGCCCGCCGGCCTAGCGATAGCTTCTGGTCCCTAGATGTGACCTGCGGGGGCGCTTCCGGTCAGGCCTGCGCCGGCGGAGCTAGGCATCGCGACGTGGGATTCGTGACCTCGGGGTGCACCGAATCCCACAACAGGCTCAATCCCACCCACCCGAGTGCCCCCGCCGCCTGCCCGCCGGCCTAGCGATAGCTTCTGGTCCCTAGATGTGACCTGCGGGGGCGCTTCCGGTCAGGCCTGCGCCGGCGGAGCTAGGCATCGCGACGTGGGATTCGTGACCTCGGGGTGCACCGAATCCCACAACAGGCTCAATCCCACCCACCCGAGTGCCCCCGCCGCCTGCCCGCCGGCCTAGCGATAGCTTCTGGTCCCTAGATGTGACCTGCGGGGGCGCTTCCGGTCAGGCCTTCGCCGGCGGAGCTAGGCATCGCGACGTGGGATTCGTGACCTCGGGGTGCACCGAATCCCACAACAGGCTCAATCCCACCCACCCGAGTGCCCCCGCCGCCTGCCCGCCGGCCTAGCGATAGCTTCTGGTCCCTAGATGTGACCTGCGGGGGCGCTTCCGGTCAGGCCTGCGCCGGCGGAGCTAGGCATCGCGACGTGGGATTCGTGACCTCGGGGTGCACCGAATCCCACAACAGGCTCAATCCCACCCACCCGAGTGCCCCCGCCGCCTGCCCGCCGGCCTAGCGATAGCTTCTGGTCCCTAGATGTGACCTGCGGGGGCGCTTCCGGTCAGGCCTGCGCCGGCGGAGCTAGGCATCGCGACGTGGGATTCGTGACCTCGGGGTGCACCGAATCCCACAACAGGCTCAATCCCACCCACCCGAGTGCCCCCGCCGCCTGCCCGCCGGCCTAGCGATAGCTTCTGGTCCCTAGATGTGACCTGCGGGGGCGCTTCCGGTCAGGCCTGCGCCGGCGGAGCTAGGCATCGCGACGTGGGATTCGTGACCTCGGGGTGCACCGAATCCCACAACAGGCTCAATCCCACCCACCCGAGTGCCCCCGCCGCCTGCCCGCCGGCCTAGCGATAGCTTCTGGTCCCTAGATGTGACCTGCGGGGGCGCTTCCGGTCAGGCCTGCGCCGGCGGAGCTAGGCATCGCGACGTGGGATTCGTGACCTCGGGGTGCACCGAATCCCACAACAGGCTCAATCCCACCCACCCGAGTGCCCCCGCCGCCTGCCCGCCGGCCTAGCGATAGCTTCTGGTCCCTAGATGTGACCTGCGGGGGCGCTTCCGGTCAGGCCTGCGCCGGCGGAGCTAGGCATCGCGACGTGGGATTCGTGACCTCGGGGTGCACCGAATCCCACAACAGGCTCAATCCCACCCACCCGAGTGCCCCCGCCGCCTGCCCGCCGGCCTAGCGATAGCTTCTGGTCCCTAGATGTGACCTGCGGGGGCGCTTCCGGTCAGGCCTGCGCCGGCGGAGCTAGGCATCGCGACGTGGGATTCGTGACCTCGGGGTGCACCGAATCCCACAACAGGCTCAATCCCACCCACCCGAGTGCCCCCGCCGCCTGCCCGCCGGCCTAGCGATAGCTTCTGGTCCCTAGATGTGACCTGCGGGGGCGCTTCCGGTCAGGCCTGCGCCGGCGGAGCTAGGCATCGCGACGTGGGATTCGTGACCTCGGGGTGCACCGAATCCCACAACAGGCTCAATCCACCCACCCGAGTGCCCCCGCCGCCTGCCCGCCGGCCTAGCGATAGCTTCTGGTCCCTAGATGTGACCTGCGGGGGCGCTTCCGGTCAGGCCTGCGCCGGCGGAGCTAGGCATCGCGACGTGGGATTCGTGACCTCGGGGTGCACCGAATCCCACAACAGGCTCAATCCCACCCACCCGAGTGCCCCCGCCGCCTGCCCGCCGGCCTAGCGATAGCTTCTGGTCCCTAGATGTGACCTGCGGGGGCGCTTCCGGTCAGGCCTGCGCCGGCGGAGCTAGGCATCGCGACGTGGGATTCGTGACCTCGGGGTGCACCGAATCCCACAACAGGCTCAATCCCACCCACCCGAGTGCCCCCGCCGCCTGCCCGCCGGCCTAGCGATAGCTTCTGGTCCCTAGATGTGACCTGCGGGGGCGCTTCCGGTCAGGCCTGCGCCGGCGGAGCTAGGCATCGCGACGTGGGATTCGTGACCTCGGGGTGCACCGAATCCCACAACAGGCTCAATCCCACCCACCCGAGTGCCCCCGCCGCCTGCCCGCCGGCCTAGCGATAGCTTCTGGTCCCTAGATGTGACCTGCGGGGGCGCTTCCGGTCAGGCCTGCGCCGGCGGAGCTAGGCATCGCGACGTGGGATTCGTGACCTCGGGGTGCACCGAATCCCACAACAGGCTCAATCCCACCCACCCGAGTGCCCCCGCCGCCTGCCCGCCGGCCTAGCGATAGCTTCTGGTCCCTAGATGTGACCTGCGGGGGCGCTTCCGGTCAGGCCTGCGCCGGCGGAGCTAGGCATCGCGACGTGGGATTCGTGACCTCGGGGTGCACCGAATCCCACAACAGGCTCAATCCCACCCACCCGAGTGCCCCCGCCGCCTGCCCGCCGGCCTAGCGATAGCTTCTGGTCCCTAGATGTGACCTGCGGGGGCGCTTCCGGTCAGGCCTGCGCCGGCGGAGCTAGGCATCGCGACGTGGGATTCGTGACCTCGGGGTGCACCGAATCCCACAACAGGCTCAATCCCACCCACCCGAGTGCCCCCGCCGCCTGCCCGCCGGCCTAGCGATAGCTTCTGGTCCCTAGATGTGACCTGCGGGGGCGCTTCCGGTCAGGCCTGCGCCGGCGGAGCTAGGCATCGCGACGTGGGATTCGTGACCTCGGGGTGCACCGAATCCCACAACAGGCTCAATCCCACCCACCCGAGTGCCCCCGCCGCCTGCCCGCCGGCCTAGCGATAGCTTCTGGTCCCTAGATGTGACCTGCGGGGGCGCTTCCGGTCAGGCCTGCGCCGGCGGAGCTAGGCATCGCGACGTGGGATTCGTGACCTCGGGGTGCACCGAATCCCACAACAGGCTCAATCCCACCCACCCGAGTGCCCCCGCCGCCTGCCCGCCGGCCTAGCGATAGCTTCTGGTCCCTAGATGTGACCTGCGGGGGCGCTTCCGGTCAGGCCTTCGCCGGCGGAGCTAGGCATCGCGACGTGGGATTCGTGACCTCGGGGTGCACCGAATCCCACAACAGGCTCAATCCCACCCACCCGAGTGCCCCCGCCGCCTGCCCGCCGGCCTAGCGATAGCTTCTGGTCCCTAGATGTGACCTGCGGGGGCGCTTCCGGTCAGGCCTGCGCCGGCGGAGCTAGGCATCGCGACGTGGGATTCGTGACCTCGGGGTGCACCGAATCCCACAACAGGCTCAATCCCACCCACCCGAGTGCCCCCGCCGCCTGCCCGCCGGCCTAGCGATAGCTTCTGGTCCCTAGATGTGACCTGCGGGGGCGCTTCCGGTCAGGCCTGCGCCGGCGGAGCTAGGCATCGCGACGTGGGATTCGTGACCTCGGGGTGCACCGAATCCCACAACAGGCTCAATCCCACCCACCCGAGTGCCCCCGCCGCCTGCCCGCCGGCCTAGCGATAGCTTCTGGTCCCTAGATGTGACCTGCGGGGGCGCTTCCGGTCAGGCCTGCGCCGGCGGAGCTAGGCATCGCGACGTGGGATTCGTGACCTCGGGGTGCACCGAATCCCACAACAGGCTCAATCCCACCCACCCGAGTGCCCCCGCCGCCTGCCCGCCGGCCTAGCGATAGCTTCTGGTCCCTAGATGTGACCTGCGGGGGCGCTTCCGGTCAGGCCTGCGCCGGCGGAGCTAGGCATCGCGACGTGGGATTCGTGACCTCGGGGTGCACCGAATCCCACAACAGGCTCAATCCCACCCACCCGAGTGCCCCCGCCGCCTGCCCGCCGGCCTAGCGATAGCTTCTGGTCCCTAGATGTGACCTGCGGGGGCGCTTCCGGTCAGGCCTGCGCCGGCGGAGCTAGGCATCGCGACGTGGGATTCGTGACCTCGGGGTGCACCGAATCCCACAACAGGCTCAATCCCACCCACCCGAGTGCCCCCGCCGCCTGCCCGCCGGCCTAGCGATAGCTTCTGGTCCCTAGATGTGACCTGCGGGGGCGCTTCCGGTCAGGCCTGCGCCGGCGGAGCTAGGCATCGCGACGTGGGATTCGTGACCTCGGGGTGCACCGAATCCCACAACAGGCTCAATCCCACCCACCCGAGTGCCCCCGCCGCCTGCCCGCCGGCCTAGCGATAGCTTCTGGTCCCTAGATGTGACCTGCGGGGGCGCTTCCGGTCAGGCCTGCGCCGGCGGAGCTAGGCATCGCGACGTGGGATTCGTGACCTCGGGGTGCACCGAATCCCACAACAGGCTCAATCCCACCCACCCGAGTGCCCCCGCCGCCTGCCCGCCGGCCTAGCGATAGCTTATGGTCCCTAGATGTGACCTGCGGGGGCGCTTCCGGTCAGGCCTGCGCCGGCGGAGCTAGGCATCGCGACGTGGGATTCGTGACCTCGGGGTGCACCGAATCCCACAACAGGCTCAATCCCACCCACCCGAGTGCCCCCGCCGCCTGCCCGCCGGCCTAGCGATAGCTTCTGGTCCCTAGATGTGACCTGCGGGGGCGCTTCCGGTCAGGCCTGCGCCGGCGGAGCTAGGCATCGCGACGTGGGATTCGTGACCTCGGGGTGCACCGAATCCCACAACAGGCTCAATCCCACCCACCCGAGTGCCCCCGCCGCCTGCCCGCCGGCCTAGCGATAGCTTCTGGTCCCTAGATGTGACCTGCGGGGGCGCTTCCGGTCAGGCCTGCGCCGGCGGAGCTAGGCATCGCGACGTGGGATTCGTGACCTCGGGGTGCACCGAATCCCACAACAGGCTCAATCCCACCCACCCGAGTGCCCCCGCCGCCTGCCCGCCGGCCTAGCGATAGCTTCTGGTCCCTAGATGTGACCTGCGGGGGCGCTTCCGGTCAGGCCTGCGCCGGCGGAGCTAGGCATCGCGACGTGGGATTCGTGACCTCGGGGTGCACCGAATCCCACAACAGGCTCAATCCCACCCACCCGAGTGCCCCCGCCGCCTGCCCGCCGGCCTAGCGATAGCTTCTGGTCCCTAGATGTGACCTGCGGGGGCGCTTCCGGTCAGGCCTGCGCCGGCGGAGCTAGGCATCGCGACGTGGGATTCGTGACCTCGGGGTGCACCGAATCCCACAACAGGCTCAATCCCACCCACCCGAGTGCCCCCGCCGCCTGCCCGCCGGCCTAGCGATAGCTTCTGGTCCCTAGATGTGACCTGCGGGGGCGCTTCCGGTCAGGCCTGCGCCGGCGGAGCTAGGCATCGCGACGTGGGATTCGTGACCTCGGGGTGCACCGAATCCCACAACAGGCTCAATCCCACCCACCCGAGTGCCCCCGCCGCCTGCCCGCCGGCCTAGCGATAGCTTCTGGTCCCTAGATGTGACCTGCGGGGGCGCTTCCGGTCAGGCCTGCGCCGGCGGAGCTAGGCATCGCGACGTGGGATTCGTGACCTCGGGGTGCACCGAATCCCACAACAGGCTCAATCCCACCCACCCGAGTGCCCCCGCCGCCTGCCCGCCGGCCTAGCGATAGCTTCTGGTCCCTAGATGTGACCTGCGGGGGCGCTTCCGGTCAGGCCTGCGCCGGCGGAGCTAGGCATCGCGACGTGGGATTCGTGACCTCGGGGTGCACCGAATCCCACAACAGGCTCAATCCCACCCACCCGAGTGCCCCCGCCGCCTGCCCGCCGGCCTAGCGATAGCTTCTGGTCCCTAGATGTGACCTGCGGGGGCGCTTCCGGTCAGGCCTGCGCCGGCGGAGCTAGGCATCGCGACGTGGGATTCGTGACCTCGGGGTGCACCGAATCCCACAACAGGCTCAATCCCACCCACCCGAGTGCCCCCGCCGCCTGCCCGCCGGCCTAGCGATAGCTTATGGTCCCTAGATGTGACCTGCGGGGGCGCTTCCGGTCAGGCCTGCGCCGGCGGAGCTAGGCATCGCGACGTGGGATTCGTGACCTCGGGGTGCACCGAATCCCACAACAGGCTCAATCCCACCCACCCGAGTGCCCCCGCCGCCTGCCCGCCGGCCTAGCGATAGCTTATGGTCCCTAGATGTGACCTGCGGGGGCGCTTCCGGTCAGGCCTGCGCCGGCGGAGCTAGGCATCGCGACGTGGGATTCGTGACCTCGGGGTGCACCGAATCCCACAACAGGCTCAATCCCACCCACCCGAGTGCCCCCGCCGCCTGCCCGCCGGCCTAGCGATAGCTTATGGTCCCTAGATGTGACCTGCGGGGGCGCTTCCGGTCAGGCCTGCGCCGGCGGAGCTAGGCATCGCGACGTGGGATTCGTGACCTCGGGGTGCACCGAATCCCACAACAGGCTCAATCCCACCCACCCGAGTGCCCCCGCCGCCTGCCCGCCGGCCTAGCGATAGCTTCTGGTCCCTAGATGTGACCTGCGGGGGCGCTTCCGGTCAGGCCTGCGCCGGCGGAGCTAGGCATCGCGACGTGGGATTCGTGACCTCGGGGTGCACCGAATCCCACAACAGGCTCAATCCCACCCACCCGAGTGCCCCCGCCGCCTGCCCGCCGGCCTAGCGATAGCTTCTGGTCCCTAGATGTGACCTGCGGGGGCGCTTCCGGTCAGGCCTGCGCCGGCGGAGCTAGGCATCGCGACGTGGGATTCGTGACCTCGGGGTGCACCGAATCCCACAACAGGCTCAATCCCACCCACCCGAGTGCCCCCGCCGCCTGCCCGCCGGCCTAGCGATAGCTTCTGGTCCCTAGATGTGACCTGCGGGGGCGCTTCCGGTCAGGCCTGCGCCGGCGGAGCTAGGCATCGCGACGTGGGATTCGTGACCTCGGGGTGCACCGAATCCCACAACAGGCTCAATCCCACCCACCCGAGTGCCCCCGCCGCCTGCCCGCCGGCCTAGCGATAGCTTCTGGTCCCTAGATGTGACCTGCGGGGGCGCTTCCGGTCAGGCCTGCGCCGGCGGAGCTAGGCATCGCGACGTGGGATTCGTGACCTCGGGGTGCACCGAATCCCACAACAGGCTCAATCCCACCCACCCGAGTGCCCCCGCCGCCTGCCCGCCGGCCTAGCGATAGCTTATGGTCCCTAGATGTGACCTGCGGGGGCGCTTCCGGTCAGGCCTGCGCCGGCGGAGCTAGGCATCGCGACGTGGGATTCGTGACCTCGGGGTGCACCGAATCCCACAACAGGCTCAATCCCACCCACCCGAGTGCCCCCGCCGCCTGCCCGCCGGCCTAGCGATAGCTTCTGGTCCCTAGATGTGACCTGCGGGGGCGCTTCCGGTCAGGCCTGCGCCGGCGGAGCTAGGCATCGCGACGTGGGATTCGTGACCTCGGGGTGCACCGAATCCCACAACAGGCTCAATCCCACCCACCCGAGTGCCCCCGCCGCCTGCCCGCCGGCCTAGCGATAGCTTCTGGTCCCTAGATGTGACCTGCGGGGGCGCTTCCGGTCAGGCCTGCGCCGGCGGAGCTAGGCATCGCGACGTGGGATTCGTGACCTCGGGGTGCACCGAATCCCACAACAGGCTCAATCCCACCCACCCGAGTGCCCCCGCCGCCTGCCCGCCGGCCTAGCGATAGCTTCTGGTCCCTAGATGTGACCTGCGGGGGCGCTTCCGGTCAGGCCTGCGCCGGCGGAGCTAGGCATCGCGACGTGGGATTCGTGACCTCGGGGTGCACCGAATCCCACAACAGGCTCAATCCCACCCACCCGAGTGCCCCCGCCGCCTGCCCGCCGGCCTAGCGATAGCTTCTGGTCCCTAGATGTGACCTGCGGGGGCGCTTCCGGTCAGGCCTGCGCCGGCGGAGCTAGGCATCGCGACGTGGGATTCGTGACCTCGGGGTGCACCGAATCCCACAACAGGCTCAATCCCACCCACCCGAGTGCCCCCGCCGCCTGCCCGCCGGCCTAGCGATAGCTTCTGGTCCCTAGATGTGACCTGCGGGGGCGCTTCCGGTCAGGCCTGCGCCGGCGGAGCTAGGCATCGCGACGTGGGATTCGTGACCTCGGGGTGCACCGAATCCCACAACAGGCTCAATCCCACCCACCCGAGTGCCCCCGCCGCCTGCCCGCCGGCCTAGCGATAGCTTCTGGTCCCTAGATGTGACCTGCGGGGGCGCTTCCGGTCAGGCCTGCGCCGGCGGAGCTAGGCATCGCGACGTGGGATTCGTGACCTCGGGGTGCACCGAATCCCACAACAGGCTCAATCCCACCCACCCGAGTGCCCCCCGCCGCCTGCCCGCCGGCCTAGCGATAGCTTCTGGTCCCTAGATGTGACCTGCGGGGGCGCTTCCGGTCAGGCCTGCGCCGGCGGAGCTAGGCATCGCGACGTGGGATTCGTGACCTCGGGGTGCACCGAATCCCACAACAGGCTCAATCCCACCCACCCGAGTGCCCCCGCCGCCTGCCCGCCGGCCTAGCGATAGCTTATGGTCCCTAGATGTGACCTGCGGGGGCGCTTCCGGTCAGGCCTGCGCCGGCGGAGCTAGGCATCGCGACGTGGGATTCGTGACCTCGGGGTGCACCGAATCCCACAACAGGCTCAATCCCACCCACCCGAGTGCCCCCGCCGCCTGCCCGCCGGCCTAGCGATAGCTTATGGTCCCTAGATGTGACCTGCGGGGGCGCTTCCGGTCAGGCCTGCGCCGGCGGAGCTAGGCATCGCGACGTGGGATTCGTGACCTCGGGGTGCACCGAATCCCACAACAGGCTCAATCCCACCCACCCGAGTGCCCCCGCCGCCTGCCCGCCGGCCTAGCGATAGCTTCTGGTCCCTAGATGTGACCTGCGGGGGCGCTTCCGGTCAGGCCTGCGCCGGCGGAGCTAGGCATCGCGACGTGGGATTCGTGACCTCGGGGTGCACCGAATCCCACAACAGGCTCAATCCCACCCACCCGAGTGCCCCCGCCGCCTGCCCGCCGGCCTAGCGATAGCTTCTGGTCCCTAGATGTGACCTGCGGGGGCGCTTCCGGTCAGGCCTGCGCCGGCGGAGCTAGGCATCGCGACGTGGGATTCGTGACCTCGGGGTGCACCGAATCCCACAACAGGCTCAATCCCACCCACCCGAGTGCCCCCGCCGCCTGCCCGCCGGCCTAGCGATAGCTTCTGGTCCCTAGATGTGACCTGCGGGGGCGCTTCCGGTCAGGCCTGCGCCGGCGGAGCTAGGCATCGCGACGTGGGATTCGTGACCTCGGGGTGCACCGAATCCCACAACAGGCTCAATCCCACCCACCCGAGTGCCCCCGCCGCCTGCCCGCCGGCCTAGCGATAGCTTATGGTCCCTAGATGTGACCTGCGGGGGCGCTTCCGGTCAGGCCTGCGCCGGCGGAGCTAGGCATCGCGACGTGGGATTCGTGACCTCGGGGTGCACCGAATCCCACAACAGGCTCAATCCCACCCACCCGAGTGCCCCCGCCGCCTGCCCGCCGGCCCTAGCGATAGCTTATGGTCCCTAGATGTGACCTGCGGGGGCGCTTCCGGTCAGGCCTGCGCCGGCGGAGCTAGGCATCGCGACGTGGGATTCGTGACCTCGGGGTGCACCGAATCCCACAACAGGCTCAATCCCACCCACCCGAGTGCCCCCCGCCGCCTGCCCGCCGGCCTAGCGATAGCTTCTGGTCCCTAGATGTGACCTGCGGGGGCGCTTCCGGTCAGGCCTGCGCCGGCGGAGCTAGGCATCGCGACGTGGGATTCGTGACCTCGGGGTGCACCGAATCCCACAACAGGCTCAATCCCACCCACCCGAGTGCCCCCGCCGCCTGCCCGCCGGCCTAGCGATAGCTTATGGTCCCTAGATGTGACCTGCGGGGGCGCTTCCGGTCAGGCCTGCGCCGGCGGAGCTAGGCATCGCGACGTGGGATTCGTGACCTCGGGGTGCACCGAATCCCACAACAGGCTCAATCCCACCCACCCGAGTGCCCCCGCCGCCTGCCCGCCGGCCTAGCGATAGCTTATGGTCCCTAGATGTGACCTGCGGGGCGCTTCCGGTCAGGCCTGCGCCGGCGGAGCTAGGCATCGCGACGTGGGATTCGTGACCTCGGGGTGCACCGAATCCCACAACAGGCTCAATCCCACCCACCCGAGTGCCCCCGCCGCCTGCCCGCCGGCCTAGCGATAGCTTCTGGTCCCTAGATGTGACCTGCGGGGGCGCTTCCGGTCAGGCCTGCGCCGGCGGAGCTAGGCATCGCGACGTGGGATTCGTGACCTCGGGGTGCACCGAATCCCACAACAGGCTCAATCCCACCCACCCGAGTGCCCCCGCCGCCTGCCCGCCGGCCTAGCGATAGCTTCTGGTCCCTAGATGTGACCTGCGGGGGCGCTTCCGGTCAGGCCTGCGCCGGCGGAGCTAGGCATCGCGACGTGGGATTCGTGACCTCGGGGTGCACCGAATCCCACAACAGGCTCAATCCCACCCACCCGAGTGCCCCCCGCCGCCTGCCCGCCGGCCTAGCGATAGCTTCTGGTCCCTAGATGTGACCTGCGGGGGCGCTTCCGGTCAGGCCTGCGCCGGCGGAGCTAGGCATCGCGACGTGGGATTCGTGACCTCGGGGTGCACCGAATCCCACAACAGGCTCAATCCCACCCACCCGAGTGCCCCCGCCGCCTGCCCGCCGGCCTAGCGATAGCTTATGGTCCCTAGATGTGACCTGCGGGGGCGCTTCCGGTCAGGCCTGCGCCGGCGGAGCTAGGCATCGCGACGTGGGATTCGTGACCTCGGGGTGCACCGAATCCCACAACAGGCTCAATCCCACCCACCCGAGTGCCCCCGCCGCCTGCCCGCCGGCCTAGCGATAGCTTCTGGTCCCTAGATGTGACCTGCGGGGGCGCTTCCGGTCAGGCCTGCGCCGGCGGAGCTAGGCATCGCGACGTGGGATTCGTGACCTCGGGGTGCACCGAATCCCACAACAGGCTCAATCCCACCCACCCGAGTGCCCCCGCCGCCTGCCCGCCGGCCTAGCGATAGCTTCTGGTCCCTAGATGTGACCTGCGGGGGCGCTTCCGGTCAGGCCTGCGCCGGCGGAGCTAGGCATCGCGACGTGGGATTCGTGACCTCGGGGTGCACCGAATCCCACAACAGGCTCAATCCCACCCACCCGAGTGCCCCCGCCGCCTGCCCGCCGGCCTAGCGATAGCTTCTGGTCCCTAGATGTGACCTGCGGGGGCGCTTCCGGTCAGGCCTGCGCCGGCGGAGCTAGGCATCGCGACGTGGGATTCGTGACCTCGGGGTGCACCGAATCCCACAACAGGCTCAATCCCACCCACCCGAGTGCCCCCGCCGCCTGCCCGCCGGCCTAGCGATAGCTTATGGTCCCTAGATGTGACCTGCGGGGGCGCTTCCGGTCAGGCCTGCGCCGGCGGAGCTAGGCATCGCGACGTGGGATTCGTGACCTCGGGGTGCACCGAATCCCACAACAGGCTCAATCCCACCCACCCGAGTGCCCCCGCCGCCTGCCCGCCGGCCTAGCGATAGCTTATGGTCCCTAGATGTGACCTGCGGGGGCGCTTCCGGTCAGGCCTGCGCCGGCGGAGCTAGGCATCGCGACGTGGGATTCGTGACCTCGGGGTGCACCGAATCCCACAACAGGCTCAATCCCACCCACCCGAGTGCCCCCCGCCGCCTGCCCGCCGGCCTAGCGATAGCTTATGGTCCCTAGATGTGACCTGCGGGGGCGCTTCCGGTCAGGCCTGCGCCGGCGGAGCTAGGCATCGCGACGTGGGATTCGTGACCTCGGGGTGCACCGAATCCCACAACAGGCTCAATCCCACCCACCCGAGTGCCCCCCGCCGCCTGCCCGCCGGCCTAGCGATAGCTTCTGGTCCCTAGATGTGACCTGCGGGGCGCTTCCGGTCAGGCCTGCGCCGGCGGAGCTAGGCATCGCGACGTGGGATTCGTGACCTCGGGGTGCACCGAATCCCACAACAGGCTCAACTCCCACCCACCCGAGTGCCCCCGCCGCCTGCCCGCCGGCCTAGCGATAGCTTATGGTCCCTAGATGTGACCTGCGGGGGCGCTTCCGGTCAGGCCTGCGCCGGCGGAGCTAGGCATCGCGACGTGGGATTCGTGACCTCGGGGTGCCACCGAATCCCACAACAGGCTCAATCCCACCCACCCGAGTGCCCCCGCCGCCTGCCCGCCGGCCTAGCGATAGCTTCTGGTCCCTAGATGTGACCTGCGGGGGCGCTTCCGGTCAGGCCTGCGCCGGCGGAGCTAGGCATCGCGACGTGGGATTCGTGACCTCGGGGTGCACCGAATCCCACAACAGGCTCAATCCCACCCACCCGAGTGCCCCCGCCGCCTGCCCGCCGGCCTAGCGATAGCTTCTGGTCCCTAGATGTGACCTGCGGGGGCGCTTCCGGTCAGGCCTGCGCCGGCGGAGCTAGGCATCGCGACGTGGGATTCGTGACCTCGGGGTGCACCGAATCCCACAACAGGCTCAATCCCACCCACCCGAGTGCCCCCGCCGCCTGCCCGCCGGCCTAGCGATAGCTTCTGGTCCCTAGATGTGACCTGCGGGGGCGCTTCCGGTCAGGCCTGCGCCGGCGGAGCTAGGCATCGCGACGTGGGATTCGTGACCTCGGGGTGCACCGAATCCCACAACAGGCTCAATCCCACCCACCCGAGTGCCCCCGCCGCCTGCCCGCCGGCCTAGCGATAGCTTATGGTCCCTAGATGTGACCTGCGGGGGCGCTTCCGGTCAGGCCTGCGCCGGCGGAGCTAGGCATCGCGACGTGGGATTCGTGACCTCGGGGTGCACCGAATCCCACAACAGGCTCAATCCCACCCCCCCCGAGTGCCCCCGCCGCCTGCCCGCCGGCCTAGCGATAGCTTCTGGTCCCTAGATGTGACCTGCGGGGGCGCTTCCGGTCAGGCCTGCGCCGGCGGAGCTAGGCATCGCGACGTGGGATTCGTGACCTCGGGGTGCACCGAATCCCACAACAGGCTCAATCCCACCCACCCGAGTGCCCCCGCCGCCTGCCCGCCGGCCTAGCGATAGCTTATGGTCCCTAGATGTGACCTGCGGGGGCGCTTCCGGTCAGGCCTGCGCCGGCGGAGCTAGGCATCGCGACGTGGGATTCGTGACCTCGGGGTGCACCGAATCCCACAACAGGCTCAATCCCACCCACCCGAGTGCCCCCGCCGCCTGCCCGCCGGCCTAGCGATAGCTTCTGGTCCCTAGATGTGACCTGCGGGGCGCTTCCGGTCAGGCCTGCGCCGGCGGAGCTAGGCATCGCGACGTGGGATTCGTGACCTCGGGGTGCACCCGAATCCCACAACAGGCTCAATCCCACCCACCCGAGTGCCCCGCCGCCTGCCCGCCGGCCTAGCGATAGTTCTGGTCCCTAGATGTGACCTGCGAGGGCGCTTCCGGTCAGGCCTGCGCCGGCGGAGCTAGGCATCGCGACGTGGGATTCGTGACCTCGGGGTGCACCGAATCCCACAACAGGCTCAATCCCACCCACCCGAGTGCCCCCCGCCGCCTGCCCGCCGGCCTAGCGATAGCTTATGGTCCCTAGATGTGACCTGCGGGGGCGCTTCCGGTCAGGCCTGCGCCGGCGGAGCTAGGCATCGGCGACGTGGGATTCGTGACCTCGGGGTGCACCGAATCCCACAACAGGCTCAATCCCACCCCACCCCGAGTGCCCCCCGCCGCCTGCCCGCCGGCCTAGCGATAGCTTCTGGTCCCTAGATGTGACCTGCGGGGGCGCTTCCGGTCAGGCCTTCGCCGGCGGAGCTAGGCATCGCGACGTGGGATTCGTGACCTCGGGGTGCACCGAATCCCACAACAGGCTCAATCCCACCCACCCGAGTGCCCCCGCCGCCTGCCCGCCGGCCTAGCGATAGCTTCTGGTCCCTAGATGTGACCTGCGGGGCGCTTCCGGTCAGGCCTTGCGCCGGCGGAGCTAGGCATCGCGACGTGGGATTCGTGACCTCGGGGTGCACCGAATCCCACAACAGGCTCAATCCCGACCCACCCGAGTGCCCCCGCCGCCTGCCCGCCGGCCCTAGCGATAGCTTATGGTCCCTAGATGTGACCTGCGGGGGCGATTCCGGTCAGGCCTGCGCCGGCGGAGTAGGCATCGCGACGTGGGATTCGTGACCTCGGGGTGCACCGAATCCCACAACAGGCTCAATCCCACCCACCCGAGTGCCCCCGCCGCCTGCCCGCCGGCCTAGCGATAGCTTCTGGTCCCTAGATGTGACCTGCGGGGGCGCTTCCGGTCAGGCCTGCGCCGGCGGAGCTAGGCATCGCGACGTGGGATTCGTGACCTCGGGGTGCACCGAATCCCACAACAGGCTCAATCCCACCCACCCGAGTGCCCCCGCCGCCTGCCCGCCGGCCTAGCGATAGCTTCTGGTCCCTAGATGTGACCTGCGGGGGCGCTTCCGGTCAGGCCTGCGCCGGCGGAGCTAGGCATCGCGACGTGGGATTCGTGACCTCGGGGTGCACCGAATCCCACAACAGGCTCAATCCCACCCCACCCGAGTGCCCCCGCCGCCTGCCCCGCCGGGCCTAGCGATAGCTTCTGGTCCCTAGATGTGACCTGCGGGGGCGCTTCCGGTCAGGCCTTGCGCCGGCGGAGCTAGGCATCGCGACGTGGGATTCGTGACCTCGGGGTGCACCGAATCCCACAACAGGACTCAATCCCACCCACCCGAGTGCCCCCGCCGCCTGCCCGCCGGCCTAGCGATAGCTTCTGGTCCCTAGATGTGACCCTGCGGGGGCGCTTCCGGTCAGGCCTGCGCCGGCGGAGCTAGGCATCGCGACGTGGGATTCGTGACCTCGGGGTGCACCGAATCCCACAACAGGCTCAATCCCACCCACCCGAGTGCCCCCGCCGCCTGCCCGCCGGCCTAGCGATAGCTTCTGGTCCCTAGATGTGACCTGCGGGGGCGCTTCCGGTCAGGCCTGCGCCGCGGAGCTAGGCATCGCGACGTGGGATTCGTGACCTCGGGGTGCACCGAATCCCACAACAGGCTCAATCCCACCCACCCCGAGTGCCCCCGCCGCCTGCCCGCCGGCCCCTAGCGATAGCTTATGGTCCCTAGATGTGACCTGCGAGGGCGCTTCCGGTCAGGCCTGCGCCGGCGGAGCTAGGCATCGCGGGACGTGGGATTTCGTGACCTCGGGGTGCACCGAATCCCACAACAGGCTCAATCCCACCCCACCCGAGTGCCCCCGCGCCTGCCCGCCGGCCTAGCGATAGCTTATGGTCCCTAGATGTGACCTGCGGGGGCGCTTTCGGTCAGGCCTGCGCCGGCGGAGCTAGGCATCGCGACGTGGGATTCGTGACCTCGGGGTGCACCGAATCCCACAACAGCTCAATCCCACCCACCCGAGTGCCCCCGCCGCCTGCCCGCCGGCCTAGCGATAGCTTCTGGTCCCTAGATGTGACCTGCGGGGGCGCTTACGGTCAGGCCTTCGCCGGCGGAGCTAGGCATCGCGACGTGGGATTCGTGACCTCGGGGTGCACGAATCCCACAACAGGGCTCAATCCCACCCACCCGAGTGCCCCCGCCGCCTGCCCGCCGGCCTAGCGATAGCTTATGGTCCCTAGATGTGACCTGCGGGGCGCTTCCGGTCAGGCCTTCGCCGGCGTGAGCTAGGCATCGCGACGTGGGATTCGTGACCTCGGGGTGCACGAATCCCACAACAGGCTCAAATCCCACCCACCCGAGTGCCCCCGCCGCCTGCCCGCCGGCCTAGCGATAGCTTCTGGTCCCTAGATGTGACCCTGCAGGGCGCTTCCTGGTCAGGCCTGCGCCGGCGGAGCTAGGCATCGCGACGTGGATTCGTGACCTCGGTGTGCACCGAAATCCCACAACAGGCTCAATACCACCCACCCGAGGTGCCCCCGCGCCTGCCCCGCCGGCCCCTAGCGATAGCTTATGGTCCCTAGATGTGACCTGCGGGGGCGCTTCCGGTCAGGCCTGCGCCGGCGGAGCTAGGCATCGCGACGTGGGATTCGTGACCTCGGGGTGACACCGAATCCCACAAACAGGCTCATCCCACCCCACCCGAGTGCCCCCGCCGCCTGCCCGCCGGCCCTAGCCTAGCGAAGCTTCTGGTCCCTAGATGTGACCTGCGGGGGCGCTTTCGGTCAGGCCTGCGCCGGCGGAGGCTAGGCATCGCGACGTGGGATTCGTGACCTCGGGGTGCACCGAATCCCACAACAGGCTCAATCCCACCCACCCGAGTGCCCCCGCCGCCTGCCCGCCGGCCTAGCGATAGCTTCTGGTCCCTAGATGTGACCTGCGGGGGCGCTTCCGGTCAGGCCTGCGCCGGCGGAGCTAGCATCGCGACGTGGGAGTCGTGACCTCGGGGTGCACCGAATCCCACAACAGGCTCAATCCCACCCACCCGAGTGCCCCCGCCGCCTGCCCGCGGCCTAGCGATAGCTTATGGTCCCTAGATGTGACCTGCGGGGGCGCTTCCGGTCAGGCCTGCGCCGGCGGAGCTAGGCATCGCGACGTGGGATTCGTGACCTCGGGGGCACCGAATCCCACAACAGGCTCAATCCCACCCACCCGAGGCCCCCGCCGCCTGCCCGCCGGCCTAGCGATAGCTTCTGATCCCTAGATGTGACTGCGGGGGCGCTTCCGGTCAGGCCTGCGCCGGCGGAGCTAGGCATCGCGACGTGGGATTCGTGACTCGTCGGGGTGCACCGAATCCCACAACAGGCTCAATCCCACCCACCCGAGTGCCCCCGCCGCCTGCCCGCCGGCCTAGCGATAGCTTATGGTCCCTAGATGTGACCTGCGGGGGCGCTTCCGGTCAGGCCTGCGCCGGCGGAGCTAGGCATCGCGACGTGGGATTCATGACCTCGGGGTGCACCGAATCCCACAACAGGCTCACTCCCACCCATGAGTGCCCCCGCCGCCTGCCCGCCGGCCTAGCGATAGCTTCTGGTCCCTAGATGTGACCTGCGGGGGCGCTTCCGGTCAGGCCTGCGCCGGCGGAGCTAGGCATCGCGACGTGGGATTCGTGACCTCGGGGTGCACCGAATCCCACAACAGGCTCAATCCCACCCCCCCGAGTGCCCCCCCCGCCTGCCCGCCGGCCTAGCGATAGCTTTATGGTCCCTAGATGTGACCTGCGGGGGCGCTTCCGGTCAGGCCTGCGCCGGCGGAGCTAGGCATCGCGACGTGGGATTCGTGACCTCGGGGTGCACCGAATCCCACAACAGGCTCAATCCCACCCACCCGAGTGCCCCCGCCGCCTGCCCGCCGGCCTAGCGATAGCTTATGGTCCCTAGATGTGACCTGCGGGGGCGCTTCCGGTCAGCCTGCGCCGGGGAGCTAGGCATCGCGACGTGGGATTCGTGACCTCGGGGGTGCACCGAATCCCACAACAGGCTCAATCCACCCACCCGAGTGCCCCCGCCGCCTGCCCCGCCGGCCTAGCGATAGCTTATGGTCCCTAGATGTGACCTGCGGGGGCGCTTCCGGTCAGGCCTGCGCCGGCGGAGCTAGGCATCGCGACGTGGATTCGTGACCTCGGGGTGCACCGAATCCCACAACAGGCTCAATCCCACCCACCCGAGTGCCCCCGCCGCTGCCCGCCGGCCTAGCGATAGCTTTGGTCCCTAGATGTGACCTGCGGGGGGCGCTTCCGGTCAGGCCTGCGCCGGCGGAGCTAGGCATCGCGACGTGGGATTCGTGACCTCGGGGGTGCACCGAATCCCACAACAGGCTCAATCCCACCCACCCGAGTGCCCCCGCCGCCTGCCCGCCGGCCTAGCGATAGCTTCTGGTCCCTAGATGTGACCTGCGGGGGCGCTTCCGGTCAGGGCCTGCGCCGGCGGAGCTAGGCATCGCGACGTGGGATTCGTGACCTCGGGGTGCACCGAATCCCACAACAGGCTCAATCCCACCCACCCGAGTGCCCCGCCGCCTGCCCGCGCCGGCCTAGCGATAGCTTATGGTCCCTAGATGTGACTGCGGGGGCGCTTCCGGTCAGGCCTGCGCCGGCGGAGCTAGGCATCGCGACGTGGGATTCGTGACCTCGGGGTGCACCGAATCCCACAACAGGCTCAATCCACCCACCCGAGTGCCCCCGCCGCCTGCCCCGCCGGCCAGCCATAGCTTCTGGTCCCTAGATGTGACCTGCGGGGGCGCTTCCGGTCAGGCCTTCGCCGGCGGAGCTAGGCATCGCGACGTGGGATTCGTGACCTCGGGGGTGCACCGAATCCCACAACAGGCTCAATCCCACCCACCCGAGTGCCCCCGCCGCCTGCCCCGCCGGCCTAGCCATAGCTTCTGGTCCCTAGATGTGACCTGCGGGGCGCGTTCGGTCAGGCCTGCCGCCGGCGGAGCTAGGCATCGCGACGTGGGATTCGTGACCTCGGGGTGCACCGAATCCACAACAGGCTCAATCCCACCCACCCGAGTGCCCCCGCCGCCTGCCCGCCGGCCTAGCGATAGCTTATGGTCCCTAGATGTGACCTGCGGGGGCGCTTCGGTCAGGCCTGCGCCGGCGGAGCTAGGCATCGCGACGTGGGATTCGTGACCTCGGGGTGCACACCGAATCCCACAACAGGCTCAATCCCACCACCGAGTGCCCCCGCCGCCTGCCCGCCGGCCTAGCGATAGCTTAGGTCCCTAGATGTGACCTGCGGGGGCGCTTCCGGTCAGGCCTGCGCCGGCGGAGCTAGCATCGCGACGTGGGATTCGTGACCTCGGGGTGCACCGAATCCCACAACAGGCTCAATCCCACCCACCCGAGTGCCCCGCCGCCTGCCCGCCGGCCTAGCGATAGCTTATGGTCCTAGATGTGACCTGCGGGGGGCGCTTCCGGTCAGGCTGCGCCGGGGGAGCTAGGCATCGCGGACGTGGGATTCGTGACCTCGGGGTGCACCGAATTCCACAACAGGCTCAATCCCACCCACCGAGTGCCCACCGCCCTGCCCGCCGGCCTAGCGATAGCTTATGGTCCCTAGATGTGACCTGCGGGGGCGCTTCCGGTCAGGCCTGCGCCGGCGGAGCTAGGCATCGCGACGTGGGATTCGTGACCTCGGGGT